>JBBPBR010000005.1:1952110-1976370 GCA_037974775.1 Cicer pinnatifidum
TGAATTTTTTTTTTTAAAATGGCTTCTCAATAATTTATTTTTTCATAACTGTTTTTTTTGTTAAAAAAACCATTAACAAACACATATCAAATTCTACTCTTTTTAAAAATATTTATTAAAATTTAAAATCATTTTATTTAATAATTTGTAATAAATGAACTATTGTTTCTATTTTCATTTAGAAACAATCACATTTTTTTTATATGTTTACAATTTTTCATATTATACTTTATTTATGTTATATTTTTATTTATTTATAATGTAATATAAACTAATAGAAAATACCATTTCTTATATATCAAAGTTCAATGAGTTACTAAGAGGCATAATTTAATTCAGAGGTACTTCTAGAGTAGGTGAGTTGTTGGTGTTGAACAGGTTACTTGTTGATTAAAAAAAAATGTAACTTTTTTCAAAACACGTACATAATTTAAATATAACAGGAAATATTACAATCTAGTCTGATCATTTTGGATACTAATGGATCAGACAGTAACAGGAACTTTCAAGGCCTCTAATATCTTATCATCTACCTCAAATTGTATAGCCTTCTTGTCTCTCCCAATCTTTATGTACTCCTCAAACCGTTCTTTTAGATCTTCAGGGAGGTTTGTGGTTGAACTCCATCCCAATTTACTTTTGGCTGCTCTAGGTTCAGCATAGAAGTGCTGTAACATGGATAATAGTTCATATAAATTGTTAAACTATCTAGTACTTGACACAATGACAAGTGTCTGACACGTGTCAGTATCCATCTTGACACAACACTGTTACATGTGGGTTATATTCAATGACTTTTATTTTTTTTAAATTATTATCGGTACCTATGTGTCAGCGTCAATATTGTGTCTGGTGTTTGTGTCAGTGCATCATTGTTATATACTCTATAGGCCTATCCATGCATTATGCAATTAGGTTGTAATGTAGATTAGAAAATAGGATATTAGTAAGTACCATATTACGAAAAGGGAAAGCTTTCTTTGCATCAATTCCAATTGCTTTAGGATCATAGTGCACAATGTTAACTGGGCGCCCTGCAGCTTGAGCACATAGTTTGGCTATTCCATTTAGAGTCACTGCACGGTCACTAACACAGTTGAAAATGCCTTTACTTGCAGCATCTGGATTCTCAACAGCTTGAGTTAGCATTGAAGATAAGTCTCTAACATGAGATATGTTAGTGAGTTGCAATCCTGAACCAGGAATTAGAACAGGTCTGTCCCGAACAATCCCTACAAATGGAAATATACATTTCAACCAATTAGAGAGTGTTTTGACTTGTACGTTGCTAGCATTATTCATTAACATAAAATATTTCGGAGAGAAGACTAGATATTAAAAGAAGCTTAATATGGATTAAAGGTTTAACATAAAGGTTGTTTAAGAATTTTTCCACTTACTATCAAAGAACCACTCTTCACAGTCTTTGTTGTTTCCAGAGCCTATCATATACTGTGGTCTGAATACTGCCCAACTCTCAAAAGTTTCTTCAATGTATTTCTCCACTCCAACATGACCAGCATCTGCTTTAACAACATCCTGTTCCACAGTGGTTTTCAACTTTAGATTATATATTGATTGGATAAACAATTTATTTAACAGATTATAAACTATTTTATAAGTGAAATAAAGTTAAACTGTTCCATAAACTATCCTAAATAGCTTATGAAAATTAGATGAGAAAAATTAGACGGACATGTTATAAACTGTTTCTACAAACTCTCCCAAACAGACGCACAAGTGCTTATTCAAGTAAATAAGTTCAAATAAATCAATCTAAAGAGTTCAAATAAATCAATCTAAAGAGATATCAATGGTGGTTTTAGAAATGCTATATTAGGAATATATTCAACATACCCCTTCGACATGGGGAGGTTCATCGGTCGGTTTGTAGATTCCAGCACTACTGATGAACAAGAATTGCTTGGCACCGGCACTCTTTGCCCAATCTATCACCGGCCTACAAGTGAAGATTGAGATCATGATAAGTCTGAGAAGTTTCTGTTTTTTAACAGAATTCTAACAATATTGAAGTATGCTGTCAGCACACAACTTAAACAAAATCATTGAACAAAAGCTAACAAGAATCAATACAACAAACCTCACAGCATCAAGATCCTTGCCATTGTTGTCCAAAACCACATCAAATGCTTCTCCTCCTACAACACTCCCTACATCTGCAGGATTTCCCCATACTGTGCTGCCTCCAGCACTCACAATTTCCTGAATATTTTCCAAATCCCACAATAAATTAAGATCATATTTGGATAAACAACTTAATTAAGCAGTTATATCATAAACGTTTATCATATAAGTATTTATGTACAAGTTATTTCTGTAACAAAAGACAAAATAAAGTCATACTATTTTTGTATAAGTTATAAAATATTTTGAGAAGCTATACTGAAGAGTTTTTGGAAATAAGCTAAAACAACTAATGAATATGTTATAAACTGTTTTCAAAAGTTCTTTTAAACAATCTCGCAAGTGCTTAAGTCACTAGATAATCTCAAATAAATCAATCGAAACTTAGCTTAAATCTTGATGCAGTAATAGTTGTATTAATTTCATAAAACTATTTATTTCAATGCAAATATCATTGTATGACTAGCTAAATTCAGAAAGGCATAGACCAATAAACAAACAACATTGTTGAACTTGAAAAGAACATGAATTTCATTTCATAATGAGAATGAGAATGAGAGAAAGAGATGATTTAACTGAGAATCTATTAAAAGGAGGTTTCTTCATCTTGTCCGAACTTTCATCACCAACAGTGAAAATAGTAACAGAGTGACCAGCACCAAGAAGCTCTTTTGCAAAGTAGAAGCCAATAACGGCATGTCCACCGCTGTTGGTGTTTATAATAAGCACTTTCTTCTTCTGTGCAGCACTAGCAGTGATGCTGAAAGAAGCAGCATGATTAGAAAAACGTTTAGAAGTTGAAGAAGAGTGTGATAGAAAGGTAGGGGAAATAGAGAGAGAGGAGGATTGAAGAGAAGAAGTGAAAGAAAGGCGGAAAGTAGAAGAATGTGAAAGAGGGAGAAGATTGGAAGAGGTTGAAGAGAAGAGTAAGGTAGGTGAAGAGGAAGCAAGTGTGGCCATTGGTGGTTAAGAGTATGAGAACCAGCAGTTTCAGATAATAAAAGCTAAACACTTACCTGCTTTCATTTCCCATTTCCTATACTATCTATCTATATATATATATGTATGGTTTATAAACTTTATTAAATTGTTATTCACTTTAATTCCACAAATTATGAGACTTTACTATTTAATTCAAGAGTTTTGTTGTTATCATGTTTGAATTCAATTATGTTTGATAAATCATTAAATTAATGAAAGCTATGTGAATTGTAATAGAACAAAAAGATTAGTTAATAAAATATCTAAGAGATTGTGTTATTAGAACTCCTTCATTATTTAACGATGAAGTGACAAATTATAGTAACAATTATTTATTATTAAAATATAGGATGTTTTTAATAAAATTACAAGAATTAAAAAAAAATGAAAGTAATATTAAAATAGTTGATAATTGATATTATTTTACTATCATCTTAAAAAATTAATTTCTCCATTTTTATAAGTATATCTTTTAATTTTTATTTGAGAAGATAAATGATTCTCTTTTTTAAATAATGAACTTATAAAACAATACCAAATGTATACAATATCCCTTGTGACCTGTTCAAGAATTAAAAATGGATGTGTCACATTAAAACAACGAATTTTAAATTTTTACATAGATTCCAAAACACAACTTTTAATATATTTCTAATTGAATATTTATATATTTAATTCCTTAACTAGTTTTATTTGAACATTTATTAATATTTGTCAAATAGAAGTATGCAGGTATGAAAATGATTAAAGTACTTGAAATTTTAAATAGTATCCTCTAAAAAGAATTGTGGAAATTTCCAAAAACAGAATTTCGTATTTATGAACATGTGTAATCCTAAAAATTTATTTAATAAATATTTGAAATAATTAAAATAGAAAACTTAAATAAGATTGTTTTATGGACTTTGGTATTCATTTTGTTCTTATAGATACTTAAGAATTTTCTCTCCATACAATAAATCTCATATTTGTAAAAAATAAAAATACTGTTTAAAGAATTATAACTTTAATTTTTAATATAATATTAATTATTATTTTTATAAATATATAATTTAATTAAAAATGTATATATTACTTACAAATTTTATTATTCACTTTATATTTAAAATAAAAAATATATCAATATTCTTAAATTCTAATTTAATTGTAAATATAAATATTTTATATTAGACATCCTGTCAGATATTCAGAATTGGGACTTTACAAATGTGCGGTGAATTTGACGTGGTTATTACGATTTCATCTAAAAAATTGATCAATATAAATAATAAAATATTTGATTTATTTAATATGTGATATGATACATAAAGGAATAATTTGTGTTTGGGCCAACCCGAGTTTAGTTAATTAAATAGTGGTATTAAATGGGGTGGTTGAAATTAAAAAGAAAAAGCATGAGAGTAATGGAGATTAGTTATATTTAAAATTGACTGTGATTTCAATTGGTGCACATGCGGTCCTCGATGTTTGAGGCAATTGGAAGAAACAAAGGATAACAACTGTGATTTCAGTGACTCCTACAATTTTCTCTCCAAAGATAACGCAATCTCTCTTCTCTTCTCTTCTCTTCTTTCTTTCTTTCTTCTTCACACACACACATCAACCATCCATGGTACCCTGTTCAATAACAACCCCTTCTTCTTCTTCTTCATCATCATCACTCGTTGCTGCTGCAAATGCAATCATCCCTCGCCACGTCATCTTCTCTCGCTCTCCTCAACTCTCCCTTCGCCGTCATTCCCATTCCTCATCCTCTCTCATCAACTCCAATGCCTCTCGCCATTTCAACCAAAAACCCTTTCCTCAGGCCCAAGCCCAGCCCAGAACACTCTTCCCTGGCGGATACAAGAGGCCCAAACTTAAAGTCCCCACTCTTATTCTCCAGGTCAACCCCGATGACATTCTGACACGTGACCAATCCGCCCTAGACTTGATCGATAAGGCAGTTTCAAAATCAGTTGGAATTGTAGTTCTCTCTAGCAATGAACAAAGCGGTGGGAAGCTCTACGAAGCCGCTTGCATGTTGAAGTCACTAGTTCGTGACCGCGCTTATCTCTTGGTCGCCGAGCGCGTCGATATTGCCGCCGCCGCTGTTACCAGTGGCGTTTTGCTCTCCGACCAAGGTTATTTATATTTACCATATTGCCATTGCTTTTAATAAGGACTTGTTTGGACTAAATTATTCACTAGCATAAACACTTCTGAAACCATCAGACAAAGCCTATGAAAATGCTATAAGCTATTTTTCAGCTTATTTCCTCTATCCGTAAGCTCTCCTGTAAACAACTTAGCCTCTCTTTAGATAAACATCTTAACTAAAGACTTATTATTTAATATCTATAAACTATTTTTATAACAAAAGATAAATCAAACTGTTTTTATAGGTACATGTTTTAAGGTGCTTTCATAAGTTCTCCCAAACACTCTATGAAGTGCTTATGCCTCAACTAAGCCAATCCAAACAAGCCATTATAGTTTATACGAAAAAGTTAGACTTGATTTTATCTTTTGTTAATGAAATAGCTTATACATAAATATTACTATATGATAGACGGGTATGTGTTTATCCAAACAAGTCCCTGATTTGTTACAATTTTTTGTTCTCTCTCTTCTAAGCATTTCTTCAAACACTTGTACTCCATTTCAATTTTAATAATGAAATCAAATTCCATGCATATGTTGCAGGTCTTCCTACCGTTGTTGCTAGAAATACAATGTTAGGTTCCAATGCTGACTTGGTGGTTCTTCCATTGGTGGCTAGATTTGTCCAAACTGTAGATACTGCTGTAAATGCATCCAAATCAGAAGGTGCTGATTTTCTTATATATGGTGGTGGGGATTTGAAACGTTTAAATCAGGAAATTGGTAATGTAGTTGAGAATGTGAAGATACCTATATTTGCCTCGTGTGTGGGGAAGAACATGTCATATGCTGAGGCTTTGAGCTTACTTGCTTCTGGTGCTAGTGGTTTTGTTACTAGTTTGGAAGGATTTGGGTTGTTTGATGATGATTTATTTCAAAAGCTATTGGATGGTGGGTTTTCAAATGATGATAGAACACTTGATGATCGTGGCGGAAAAATTGATAATGTTAAATTATTAAATAATAGTAATGGTTTGCAGAGCAAAACAGAGGTTGTGGGTGGATTTATTAAACTGGAGGATAGAAAGAAACAGTTAATAGAAATGGAGAGGTCGGTGTTGAATGAAGCTATTAAAGTTATAAAGAAAGCTGCACCTCTGGTGATCTTTTAATTAAAATAGTTGGTATTTGAAATGATTTCTTTTTTCTTTCATCATTATGTATTTTGACCAGTACATTGTTTACTTTGCGTTGAATTGGAATTGGTTTCAAATGACAGATGGAGGAAGTTTCGCTACTTGATGATGCAGTTTCTCAGATTGATGAGCCGTTCTTATTGGTTATAGTGGTAATTGTGTGCTGAATCTCAACAAATTCTGGTTCCTGGGATATACATTGGTATTAGCTCTAAATTTCAAAAAGAAAATATTCTGTTACCATGTATAATTTAAAACTAGTTAACAAATAAGTGCTATTTGTTGTGGACTTCTCTCATCGTTGTTGCTCATTGTTCCTCTGCTTTTATTTGGTTATTTCCATGTATAAGCATATACTAGAGTGTTGATCAATGGTTTACTTACAGGGAGTAGTTGGTTTTCTGTGTGTACAAACTTCAGAAGCTGTCTTGCTGTTAGGAGAGTTTTTTAATATAGTTCATGGTCATTGTCATTGTACTTTGTTCTTGTTATTCTACTCGGAACAATGCAAAATGTTGGGTTAGTTGGGTCGCATGTTATTCCTATATTGTTACGTTATGAAAGGATTTGATTGCAGCCGTAGCTGTCATTATTCAACATTCACCTTAGGACGATTAGTTATTTGATTCACTGGATTCCCCATCACTATTTATTATAAAATTTCTTACTCAAAAAGAAATTGGGTGAGATGCAAAAGCAACTGGTTTTTATATAGACTTAATAGAAATGCTACAAAGAGCTGAAGTTATTTGACATTATGTTGCCAGGGGGAATTCAACTCTGGTAAATCTACTGTGATTAATGCAATTCTTGGAGAAAGATATCTCAAACAGGGGGTTGTTCCAACAACTAACGAGATCACATTTTTACGATTTAATGACCTAGATATTGAAAAGCAACGTTCTGAAAGGCATCCAGATGGTCAATTTATTTGCTACCTTCCTGCTCCAATTCTCAGAAATGTAAGTCAATTAACTCTTAGTCTTGTCTTTTGTTTTGGTTCTCTGCTGTTCTTTGCGTGCATCATTCACAATGTTTAAAATTATATTTATACCCTCTAGTCACAATTTCTGTTTGCAATTAGTGGTCTCTCAGCATTTTTCTTTGTTCTTCTGATAACAGATGACAATTGTTGATACACCTGGAACTAATGTAATTCTTCAGAGACAGCAGCGTCTTACCGAGGAATTTGTGCCTCGTGCAGACTTACTTCTTTTTGTTATTTCAGCTGATCGCCCCTTAACAGGAAGTGAGGTATGTTTAGTCATTTTTTATGTATGAGGCATACTCTCGCTTACTTTTGTATAGTATAATTACCCACTCAGGGATATGACAAGTTTTATGTTATTTTCAGGTTGCTTTTCTTCGTTATTCACAGCAATGGAAGAAAAAAGTGGTATTTGTTTTGAACAAAGCTGACATATATCAGAATAATCATGAGGTATATTTATGTCTCATGATTCATATTGGGTATTTTCGTAATGGTATTATATCAAGCAGTTCTTTTGTATTAGAATAGGCATTTGTCAAATTAGGCTTACATCATATATTCACAAATCAATGCAGCTTGAGGAAGCAATGTCCTTCATTAAGGACAACATCAAGAGATTGCTGAATACGGAAGATGTGATATTATATCCTGTATCTGCTCGATCTGCTCTTGAAGCTAAACTTGTGGCTACCTCTAGTTTTGGGAAACCTGATGAAGAGTTGTCAGTCTCTGGTTCTCAATATGGTGCCAGCAGCTTTTATGAGCTTGAGAAGTTCTTATTTAGCTTTTTAGATGGGTCGACAATCCCAGGAATGGATAGAATGAGGCTTAAACTTGAAACACCTGTTGCAATTGCAGACAGACTATTTTCTGCATGTGAAACTCTTGTGACACAAGACTATCGATCCGCCAAACAGGATTTGGCTGCAATAAATGATTTTGTCAATAGTGTAAATGATTTTGCATTGGATATGGAAAGTGAAAGCCTTTCTTGGAGGAGACAAACTCTATCTATGGTATGTTACAAAAAGTTCATAATTTTTCTAATTTTAGGATAATTTGTTTCCCTTTTAATTGGTACGTTCTTAAATTGCAATGGTATACATTATCAGATTGAATCCTCTAAATCACGTGTTGTGGAGCTTGTAGAAGCTACAATGCAATTGTCAAATCTTGATATTATTGCTTCATATGTTTTCAAAGGAGAGAAACAGGCTATGCCTGCTACATCAAGAATTCAGAATGACATAATTGACCCTTCTGTGTCATCTGTTCAGGTTAGGTTTTGGCGTAATCTCTTTAGAACTTTAGTTTTGTTTTATGTATGGTTACTATCTTAATCTTAGTTATACTGTGAACCAGTAAATCCAGATTGTATTGCAGTCATGTTTACTATTGGTTATCAGAATAAATAATTCCACCACAAACAGGACTCTGCTTTTGCTTTGGATATCCTCAAGATGGCTTAATACATCCAAATATTAATGCGGGACTAATTGAAATCCTATATTATGTTGAAGTTAACTGGGTATGTTTTGGTTGATTGGACACAGAAAATACTTGGCGAATACAAAAGTTGGTTATGCTCCAAAAATACCCAACAAGGGAGATCATACAAGGAATCTTTTGAGAAACGATGGTCCTCACTGATTCATGAAAATAGTCAGATGAGTCTTGAGACATATGAATTGCTAAAGAAAGGGGATCAAGCTGGCGATAAGGTGATTGAAAATTTCAGCAGCAGTGCAGCTTCAAAGTCATTTGAGCAAGAAGTACGAGATACGGTAAGTTTGGAATTCCTAGTAAATAATTTAGAACTCTTTTCATCTAGGCTTTAAGTTCTCTTTTGGTTCCCTTGTTACAGAGATGTTAAATTTTTCGTCTCTTTAGTTCAGTTGAAGTGTTTTTGCTCTCATGGTTTAAAATCAAAGGCAAATTTCCTGATATGGATTTGTGCCATATCAGCAAAAATATAGTCATGTCATTATAACAAGGGAGAGCTCTGATGGAAGGATATTATTGCATCGATTTGAAAACTACAGTATAAGGGAATAAATGCTATTGTATCTAGGGGACCAAAACCAAACTTATATAAAACTAGGGACTATATTTGCAACTAACTTTCTGGACATTTTAAACGGAAGTTTTTAGTTTTTACAATTCACAAAATATCCCAATGTATAAAATAGCATTGGAGCTGAATAAGCTGTAAACAATAAGTTTGAAAGATGTAGGCTATACTGCCTTAAGGTTAACATTCAGAATGAGTTATGGTTAACTATGGTGCTAGAGGGTGCTGTAAGATCCTCAATTTATTTATTTATTTTTTAAATTGGGGAAGGGGGAGTTTTTTTTATTAATTAAAGCACTAATGGTCATTTTACAATCGTCTCTAGTTAACTATGGATTTGTACTCTGTACCGTGAGGTTAACTACTAGCCACTGAGCTAGCACCTCAAGTGTGTTAGATCCTCGAAATTAGATAAATGATTAATAGGTTTGTTTAAAATTTAAGGAATAATTAACCGCTGATTTACTCAGGTTGCTGCTTTGTCTTACAATTTTATTATAATTTTGCATTGCCACTTAATGTTACCTTCATGCGGTCCCTAGAATATTTTTTGTGACACCACATGGAGCTATGTAACAAGTAAATGATGTCCTTTTCTCATTAACAATAAGTTATGATATCTGCAAATGAATATTGTCTGAATCTTCCTCGGTGGTATATATAATATTTTTTTGTTTTGTTTTTTATAATTAGGTTTTATCATACCACCACCACCACTTATATAAAATGTCTTACTTTTGTGTAGATTTTAGGGACTTTTGGTCAACTAGGAGTGGCTGGTTTTTCTGCTTCACTATTGACATCTGTACTGCAAACCACACTGGAAGATCTTCTTGCACTTGGAATTTGTTCTGTTGGCGGGTAATGTATTATATTCAATTAGAGCTCCTTTATGATTGCTCAGGTTGTATCGAAAATGTATGCAGGATAGTTGATTAGACTTTTGGTCTTAAGCCCTTTATACAACTTTTCTATAAGAAATAATAGTAAAATATTATCGAAGTATGCATCTCTGCTTTGAAATGCTACCATTACAGTAACATGAACATGGTAACATGGACATCCTTCGTCACCTCTAAATATCTTCCAACAACTCTTGTAGAACCTGTTTAAGATATAATTGTTATTAAGCATGGCATCTGACAAACTGATCAATTTACTACAATTTTTTTATTCATATATCAATATCAATTACTGTTTCTGTCGAAAGTACATTTAAAAGATCATTAGCAATGTCAGCACCTTTCTATGACTACGCGTCGATGCCCTGTTGTTTTTTTCATCTATTGAAGATAAAATACAGTATAATGGTTAAAAATAACTCCAAATTGGTCATATAATTGGGTTCACTTGCAGCTAATATCTGGGTCTGCATTTGTTTTTATGTCAGGTATTTAGCTATATCAAATTTCCCAACTCGGAGGCAAAGTGTGATAGATAAGGTGAAAAGGAAAGCAGATACCTTGGCATATGAACTTGAAGAGGCTATGAAGAAGGATTTGACCGGAGCTGTAGAAAATTTGGATACCTTTGTGAGAGCCATTGGCAAACCTTACCAAGATCAGGCGCAGAATAGACTTAACAAGCTTGTTGAGATTCAAGAAGAAATATCAAATATTGAAAAGAAACTTAGAACACTACAAATGGAGATCCAAAATCTTCATGTATCATGAGTTCTTCTGGCTATCGAATGGAAATCCCTCCACTTTTAGTTGTCATGCCTCTCTTTAAGCAAGAAGGTTATATTTTTGAATCAATTGATTAGATAATTTTTTCCTTGAACATATTGTAGGAAATCATCTATCTATCAAGTAACAAATGAGAATAGATGTATAACTTGATATAATGCAATGGCATCAATAAACAAAAAAGTCACATCATTAGAAAAATTAAAGTATTGTATTTTGTAATAAATATATATAACATTATTGTAAATGATGACAACACATCAGTTTATTTTTCCTTAACCAAGTATAATAAGCTTATTTCTTGTTGCCATAAGCAAATCCCCAAGCATGTTATTTTCCCCTTTAAACATGGTGTTATACAACAACTCTTGACGCAATTCTGACCACAACCTCCAACATTAACCTCTCCTAACCCTCTTAATGTTCAACAGAATCAACACCATGCTTAAGCTTCCAATGTTGTTAGTTTTCGAAAACTACAAGAAATATACCATTTAACTTAAAAGCCAATTCAAAAAAAAAAAAATCCCCTTTTTCAAAAAACTACAACCAATATACCATTAACTCAGAAACCAATTCAATTAATAAAAATCCTCCCATATTCAAGTTTTCAACCATTTTAATTGTTATTTAATATTTATTTTGATCATTTGTCTTATTTGTCTGTTTTAAGATTCAATTTAGTCTTTTAAGTTCTTAAAGTTTATGCACCTTTTTTCAGTATCAATTTAATATATGTTATGGAAAGACGTTAATTTGACAATGGTTGTTCCACAAGGCTTAAGTACTGTATGAATTGGATATGATGATATGAACATTGTCTTTAAATGTTTTTTCCTTAAAAAAATCCCCAAATTGAGATTTTGGATATGAGGATTGAGGCTTGAGTACTGTATCAATTGGATATGATGATGTGACTATTGGTGTTATGGTGCCCACTGCCAACATCGATGACAAAGATGTCATTTTTTAACAGAGGAAAAAGTAATTGAACAACACAAGTAGATGGTCTAGGATCAACCTTGTGGCATTTTTTAATGTTAGGGATCATTATATGTTACTCATAGGAGGAGCTCTAAGATATCTTTGAAATTGTGAGTATTTAAAGTAGTGTCATTTTTTTGAAATTAACATAACTCATTATCATTAATTAATGTAAGATTGCCATTATAAAATCAAAATAAAATGAAAACTTTTATGTACTCTATGATTTGAAGCAAGCTATTTGTTTATATCGTATATTGTTAGTATTTAATTTTAACAAGTATTTATGCATTCGGATAGATTGTGTGAGATTGTATTAATTTGATAGTTTGAAAAGTTGATAATATATTTTTGTTACTATCTAATATGTTTTTTCTTTTGAAATTTTATTTTTAAATATGAATGACCTTAATTTATTATGTTTCTCTTAAAGTGTAAATGGGTAGACTATTAGTGATAACTTTGTCGGGTGTATAATAGTAATTTTGAACTTTTTATCGGTGAAAATATATCTTGTATATGATAGTTCAATTTTATAAATGACTACTTATCTTGTGTATGATAATTATTTTGAACTTATCTTATATATGATAGTTCAATTTCATAAGTGTAATTTGTCACTAAATGCTAGTTATTTAGAAATCTTTATCAATAATAAATTATTTTGTTTGTGATAGTTCAATCTTATAAATAATAATTTATCTTGTATATTATAATTAATTTGAAATGTTTATAGGTGAAAATAAAAACATGTTTCGTGTATGATACTTCAATTTAATTAGTCTTATGCATGATAATTATTTTAAAAAATTTATCGATGAAATTTTTTTTTCATAATAATTCTATCTCATCAATGATAGTTTTTTTTTTTGTATATGATCATTTTAAAATTTTATCAGTGAAATTTGATTTATATATATTAATTTAATTTTATAAATAATAATTTATCTCATAAATGATAGTTATTTTAAAATTAGTTTAATTATGAAATGGGTTTATTGCGTCAAAGAATTTCCCTGCTGCTCTCAGTCCAAAGTGAAATGACACTGCATTGAATTTGACAATGGGTTTGTTTGATAAATAAAACGAGTTTATAGAGTTCGACGAAGTTTTTCTCTAATCTTGCAAACTATTTTCACAAACCAAAATTCCCGTTTATTTTTCACGGTTGTTCTTAATTTATTGTCGTTATAATTAAGATTATTGCAAAATTACTTGTTACTATATTAACTAATTTATGAAGTTCTTAAGTTTATGAGTCAATTTTTACAAGAATGATTATGCTTCAAATATTCGATTTTAAGAGTAAAATATTATCTTGCTAAGGAGAATGAAGATGAAACAACTGCGCAGATAACACTGAATGACGACAAACTGATAATGTGAATTGAAAAACATCAACCTAACATAAATTGGAAACAATCGACCTAGAGTTAGTAAACATTTAAATGATATGAATCATACTGAATGATGTGAACTGATATGGATGCTCCAGTTTCATGCATGTTAGATTAATTATTTAGTCAATTGATTGCATGAATTAATGTGAATTAATTATTAGAATATTGTTAATTTTTATCAACTATTACTGTAGCACACAATCAATTGATAGATATGCATGTTTTGACAATGGTCCTAAATAGATTGTAATAAGTTCGGCCATTCAATCCAAGTATTTAAAAAATATACGAATATGGTAATGAATTATCAAATTTCACACACACACACATATATATATTATTTGATCTATTTTTGTTTATATTATGAAAGAGACAATAGTACTATAATATGTACTCAACTCCCTATTAGATTGCGACACAGCACTAGGATTCACTTTATTTGTATGCCTTTCTCTATATTTATGATAATGTGCGATTATTTTATTTTAGGGAGCGTAGTATAAGCTGTCTCCCAAACACAAGTTACACTAAGTTCTTTTCACGGTTGATGACAAACTGATACCATATATAATCTAAAAGGGTGTCCCTTGAGGCCCTACAACGACATCAAATATATGTTTTGTAATATACTATACCTCAATAACAATTATCGACTCTTTATGAAATAATCGCAGTCACCCATACCCCTCGTATTAATAGAATTATTATCAATATTACATATTTAATGTTAAAGTATTCATAAACATATCAATTATGAAATTTACTTATTTATTAGTTGTAACTTGTGATATTATGAACTCTCTAGTTTAAAATGAACTATATTTTAAATTTGTGACAATCGACTTAAGAGAAGTTTCTCAAGGAGAATTCAAGATCACGTGAAACCCAAAGGGACTCAAATTCTTTTCTACTCATACCAACACATGATAAAAAATTAATATAAGATTATAAAATAACAAAACCAATAGGAATGGATTTAATTGTTTCACTTCAAAACTATACAACCCCACAAGCAAACGTCCAATGCAAAATATTGTGCAGTAACTCTACAGCTGTTGAATGATGTGGTTAAGAAGAATTCCTATTCGCACGTGCACGACGAATTGATATGCCCGCGAACGCCATAGCAGCTCCAGCTGTGAATTCAAGACAGAAAGATATTTAAAAGTTTAACACAGAAAAACGGTATTGTGCAAACTCCTTTCGTGCATGTCAAGTTATCAAATTCAGGTGAGAGCTAGAAAGAATAAACTAACCTATGGCGAAAAATATAGAGTGCATAAGCTGCTGGTTTTGCTTTCTTTTCTTCACAAACTCAGTTTCTGGAAGACTCAAATGAGGGTGTTCTGCAGCATTGACAATCCTACTATATAGGTCATTTGAATCACCTGATTTCATGCTCAAGCGAATAGGCGCATCTATTTTCAATTCTTGAGCAACCTACAACATAACGAAAAATAGAAAATAAAATTATGAACTCAGGTATAATAACTATGAGCCTATGAGCTGAAAACACATTACCTTGACTGAATCTAGTACTGTCCTTGGGAATAAAGTTAAATCATCCTTAGCAGCAATGAGGAGGCAAGGAACTTTGTGACCAGTTAGCTCTCCATGGTTAACAACCTGCTCGAGCAAATCTATGGATTTCTTCCATGAATAACCATTTGAGCTGGAAAATAAGAAACAAAGATCTTATGCATAAATCCTGCGTCGTTCTCAATTTTCAGAATATAGTATTGTCAAAATCTTCTGTTTTATTATTAAAAATATCCCTCAAGTACAGCGAGTACACCAATCAATCCAAATTTAAAGTTGGAAAATGCAGACGCAGACATTGCAGTTGACAAGGAAATATACCAAAGATTAGTTGGAAGACTCATATATCTATCACATACTAGATCTGATGTTGCCTTTGTTTTAAGCCTAATCAGTCAATTCATGCACCAACCAAAGGAGGTATACTTGCAAGATGCACTCATAATCGTGCAATAATTGAAAGGAACCCCAGGAAGAGGAATTTTGTTCAGACGAAATGGAAATGTAGGTCTTAAGCATATACCGATGCTGATTATGCGGGGTCAATTGTAGAAAGAAGGTCAACCACAGGATATTTCACTTTCCTATGTGGGAATCTTGTGCCTTAGAAGAGTAAAAAACAAAGTGTAGTATCCAAATCTAGTGCTGAAGCAGAATTTAGGGCAATGGCACAAAGGATATGCAAGTTACTATGGTTGAAGATCATTTTGGAGAACTTGAAGATAAAGTGGGATGAACCAATGAAACTCTATTGTGATAATAAATTTGTTATTAGCATAGCACATAATCCATTACAGCATGACAACCAAGCATGTTGAAGTCGACAAACATTTCATCAAAGAAAAACTCGATAGTGGCCTAATTTGTACTTCATATGTCTCCTCCCAAGACAACTTTGCAGATCTTCTAACTAAAGGGCTAAACAACGACAAATTTGAAAGAATTGTATCCAAGCTGGGAATGGAGAGCACCTATTCACCAGCTTAAGGGAAAGTGTCAAAATATGTTTCTACTTTATTATTAAAAATATCTGTCAAGTATAGGGATTTGGTTGTTTAGTAATCTAATATATATATATATATATATATATATATATATATATATATATATCTGATGTAAATATATATATCTAATATATTTCAATTCAATAAATATATTTTACCCTAATTCTTAAGAAGTAATTAATGTATGGGATGAAATTCAGTTGCACCATACTCTTCCAGTAGGCAGGAACCACATAAATGCAAGTCAAATTAGATTTCATATTGATTTTTGTTGCATTTTAAAACAATCCATAGGTCAGATTAATTACTTAAGGAGTTAAGTATTAGCTTTTAATTCAGAAATTTCATCAACTGAATAATTAACAAGCTCATAGGGAAACTCGACAGTAAGGTAGGCATTTTAAAGAATAAAAAATGGTTCTAGAAAATCTTTCAGTTATGTTTCCACCTAACCAATAAAAAAATATGATAAACAGATCCAGAAGATATTGTTCCATTAATGTTTCCGATCTACTACTAATAATGGTGGTTAAAGCGGAACAATAATGCAATATAACATAAAATCATTTTTGCACCACACCTGTCATGTACAAAAACAGCGACATCACAAGCTGCCAAACAATCCCGATTTGACAAAAAACTTGACACTTCATCCTCTGGAATCTCCCGTAATATGAGTGTTTTCTTAGTTCCCTACATGGTAAACATCAGGATTGTTAGTATATGGAATGCATCTTGTACACATTTAATATCCACTACATCTATGGAACTTTCTTTATTAGTTATCAGCAATAGGGTATATTAGATTGAGATGGCAATAATATTTTTTGATTATAAAACCTATTCTTACCCCTATTAATTCAACAAAGTTTGCTGCATACTGCCCAACAGTTGTCGGAGTATAATTATCTGAGAAAGGCCTGTGAAATTGACAGGGTTAACTATTGCTTTGAAGGAAACAAAATAAACAGTATGAGAGTATTAGATTTCACATGGTGATAGATTAAAAATAAATGAAACAAGCTCGGGCCCATTGATTATGACGATTGGTTCAGGAGCACACCTTCCCAAAAATGAGTACAGCAAAGCAGATTTCCCAGCATTTTTAGAACCAAAAACATAGCATTGGAACACATTTCTTTCTGTTTTTTGCTTCTTGCGATCTTCTGATCTTTTACGAGTGACACGGAATACTGCCTCAGGCTTAGATCTATATCCGATGTAAACCAAATTGGCCAAGGCATATTGTGGATCCAGTGATGTCATAAGGGCCCACTGCACCATACAATTTAAAAGATATATCAGTAATAAACTCAATTACCAACTAAATGTGAAGATGAATGGTAAAGAAACAAAATTCTTTTCAATCTACCTGCTAAACAAAAAAAATATGATGCAGAGGTCTGCTGCTAGAGTATATAGTAACATTTGAAAGACACAACAAAGAGGGAAAATGATAATTGGATGAAAGGGAGGGAGGTGCTCCCAGAAGAAAACCACAAAGCAATAATTTATTTGTGGGAAAAGATGGTATGGCGCAACACTTGTCAAGTTCTTGATAGTATTCCAGATGACTAGAAAACCGGAGTTCTATAAATTAAATGAAAGTAATGCCAATGAGTAAATTCCTTTAACGCATCTTCTTTCCTAGCAATTAGATGAAGAAACTACCTCGAATAGCTAAATTTGAATCTTCAGTGATAATGATAGGTGAGTCAATTTAACAATTTTATGTGACAAAGGCATATTGTCGTGTCTTTCCTGGTTCTTATTATAAACTTATAATAATCACTGAGAAGTTTTCTCCCCAAACTTGCTAAGTTATGACTTCGAACCTACCACAACCTCACTCTCTACTACAGAGGTAACAGAAAACAACTGCAGATCATATAAACAATAATAATACTTAGAATCAGGAAATATAAAATCTTTTCAGAAAACTATCCTAACAACAAGTTTAAGAATAAAACAAAAAGTAATAAATAGTCACCTGAGACAGAAATCCGTTGTAAGACAAATAACCCTTGTCAGTTGTCTCAGCTGCATCTTTGTATGGAAAATCGTTCCACGGACTGAAATGCAGAACAAGTAGAACACCTGAGAAGTAAAACTTCAGATGGAAAAACTAAGACTTCTATAGATAGATTATTTTAATATACGTGTTATTAGGCATCCAACTAATAGAGGAATTTGATTGGATCCAAAAAACTTGACAGATCAACGTTGTACATAAATGAATGAAACAAGCAAATTCTTATAGCATGAAATAGTTCGGTGAGCACTATACCCTAAAAGAAAACCACCCTCTCCCTCAATTTCATAAACAGAAAGTAATAAAAAAAAATCTTGGAAAGAAATGTAGCATATTTGGAGGTACAGAATGACGTGCACATAGGCATTGGTGTAGAATTAATATTTCACAATGTGCTAAGTGCTAAATGCTAGCGATCTAGGACGTAGCCCGTAGAAGGAAAGTAGTAGAAGAGGATAATGGTTAGGTTACATATCAATTAAAAAATAGGGTGAAACATCAACTCTCATCGGTGATT
Organism: Cicer pinnatifidum; assembly: GCA_037974775.1. Lineage (NCBI taxonomy): Eukaryota > Viridiplantae > Streptophyta > Magnoliopsida > Fabales > Fabaceae > Cicer > Cicer pinnatifidum. The sequence continues at coordinate 1,970,741 of JBBPBR010000005.1, forward strand.
ATCAAGGGCAATGGTACTTGCCAAGAAACAAAAAGCACAATAAACACGTGCACACAGTTACAGACTCACATATTGGTTGCAAGGAGTCACAAGTCACAACAAAAACGAGTAAGCAGCCCATCAGATTTGTCAAGTAACTAAAATGATTCATTCCCCCAAAATAAGAGAGATAGATGTCAAGCAGTTATAACAACACCGCTATGAACTGCTACAGCATACTCACAATCAATCAATACTCCCTCTGGTCCTATTTATATGAGACAGCTGGGTTAAAATTTGGTCAACAAAAGTTGATGTAAATCTGGTTCATAATATGGACCAGATACATCAACTGTTAAATACTAAATTTTAACCCAATTGTATTTTATAAAAAGAACCGAAGAGAGTAACATTTACAAGCCTACAGGACTGGATTAAATGAAAGAAAAAAAAACCAAAAAAAAACCCTTCATAAATGAAGTTGATGAACTAATTAAAAGGTACATAAATGAAGTTGATGAACCAATTAAAAGGTACTTACCAAACCTAATAAGCTCTCATCATAATTATGTGAGCATTACCAAGATTTCATGAACAGCAACAATCCAACAAGTATTTAAGAACTCAATTGTATCGCTAGACACAACATGAATTGCCACTACCCTATACAACCATTTCTAGATATTTCAGTTAAGACATTTTCCCCCTTTCATTTCCTCCAGTACAACTGTAAAATTGTCATTAGAGCAACTATGAAGCAGTACCTTATCTTCAGAAAATGTCATTGCAGAGGTGCACAAAACCCCAGAACAACCCATATAAGCCACTTATAATCTAACCACAGTCATCATTTAAAAGGAAGCTGACAATTTTCATCGTGGATAATCAGTATCTTATTCGAGCAGTTCTCTTTTCGTTGCACTAGAAAAATGCTAGTAACACACTTCCTCCTATTGGTTGAAACTCGTGCACTAAGAGAGGATAAGCGAGAGAATCAAGAGAGAATATGGAAGAGAGAATAAATGAATAGATAGAAACAGTAATTGATAGCTGAACCTTTACATAAAAAAGAAGAGATTTATCCTGCCAAGAGTTTCCCCTTCAAAGGGTTTCCCTGTCACAACCGAGCTACTACTTGGTTCCTCCGGTGTTGTCGATGGTGGAAGGCCAAAAGTCCGCCATATAAAGACACCATTGCGGCCTATGGCACCGCCATGGCAGACATTCCTTCACAAATTGCCTATGAAGGTTTTCCAAAAATCCGCCACGCCTTGGCGTAATGGCTGCGAGCCGCCGTTTAACAACACTACTTTCCTCAATAGTAACATTTTTAATGAGCCTCTCTGATCCTCTCCGATCCTATCCTACTATTATGCTTAGCCTCAGCTTTTACTTCTCTAATCACCTAACCTATTCAATAATACTCTTAGTCACCTATTTTTGTTCTCCTTCCTCACTAAAAGGGCAACTAGGTACTATAAAGCTATGGTAGAGTCTAGCGAAGGGTCAGACCCATTATCCTGCTTTACTCAGTTTGCAAGCTCTTCTATTCTTTCGGGTCCTATAAATGTGCCATTGAGTTTCAAACCTGCGAATTGACTAAAATCTCTCCTCTTGCTACTGAAGCAATAGCTCAAGCTGTTGGAGGCAATCAACAAGTTCTAGACTACATCATCAATGGTAAAAGAAGGTTAAGTTAATGACATGGATATATACATATATATATATATATATCATTAGAGGAAAAAATATTAGGCGGCCATTAAAGGGAAAGTTCACCTTTCTGGAGCAGAATCAAATAGATTATCGACTTCTTCAGGTTGAAGTAATTGATCCTAGAAAAGCATCAGGTTTCCGGAGAGAAAGTCAAAAATTATATCAAATATTGCACATGGAAAGCCACCTCCGATGGGATGTTCAAAGAGTATAGAAGTGTTCAGTTCAAGATAATCCAAAAAAATACTACATACCTTATCCGTATCTAATAATCTAAAGACACCCTTCAGAAACTCTATGGCTTCACGTGTCAGCTCCACACTCTGCAAAATGATTTCAAAGAAAGTATATCCTTACATATCAGTTGCTAGTTAAATAGGAATGTTAAAACACCTCTTTGCAACTTGTCAAGACTTGATGACCAAAAGCAATACTATGTCTCGTGATTCTATGAAGATTGTCACTTGATTGAACAAACATGCATCGTAAAACAGTACCATCAGATACTTGGATCCCTCTCTTCAAGTCAACAATGATCGACGAGCTATAAAACTATATGTCAAGTAATGGCAGGAAACTAATTCTAATTCAAACTTCCATATTTGTACAAAATGAATTGCTAAAGTATAACAAAATATCTGGAATCTGGACAATGACCATGCAACACAAAAAAGTTATTTTTCTAGACCAAATATAATATCTAGATTTTTCATAATCATTCATTCTAGTGATGCAATGCAAGTAGCTCACAGCTAAAAATTTTCAAAACTCCGGCATAATGGTTGATTTTGAACAATCATCAATGTTAAGAAAACATAGAATTGGTAGTTAATTGCCAATATTACTAGTACAGCCCATGTTTAACATTGAAGTTTTCTTATGGTTCATAAGTCTTGAAACTTACGACAATTAAATGACTAAGCCAGTACTCTAAAGTAACTCTTCTAATTATATCAAACAAGAAGCCAAAAATGAAGCTTAATAATAGCCAAAAACAAAAAGTAAGTATGACCTGATCAGAAGCCTGCTTAGATGGAACTTTAAGAATATCATCCCGCAGTTTCAAATCGTTACCATATCCAAACTTTCTTAGAACCTCCCAGAATGTCTCTGTTCGCCCTTTCTTTAGAAACATATTATGGATTTCAACAAAGCCACGAAAAGTAAGACCAGCAGAATTGACTCCTTCGGGAACATTCTGCTCTACCATTTTTTTTATTTGAGTTACGTCAGACCGCTGCAATGATGCACCGAAGCATTTAACCTGTTGATACACAAATTTTCAAAAATAAAGTGGCTAAATCAAACTAAATAAAAATTCAAAGCATGTCAAATTTAAAAGGAGACAGGGATGGAACCAAGTCTATGAAAAACCTGAAAGTCATTTAGTTCTTGATCGAAGAGGGTGCCATCCATGTTGTAATCAAAAAGTTTAAAAATTCTTCTCAGTGCCCTTACACACCGATCTGTTAAAGCATTTGTTTCATAATCGAACAAAGGATCCACTGGATGAAGTGCCGCTTTTTGTGCAAAATAAAAAACTTCAGGGACCTAAAAATAACCAATATTAATGATTATGCACTTCAGTTTTACAAACGAAGGAAACAAATATTAACTCTAATATCATCAAGATATCCTTATCAAGGTTTTTAATGTCTGTGTGAGTCCACCATGACTGCAATTGCATTCTATTTGAACAAAAAAATTCGCAACATCAATGATCTCAACGCAACCACAACCGCAATTTAAAACCTCCACATATACCTAAAAGAAAAGAAAAAAAATCAGCTACACCATTGCACACATGCACAAGTTTCCTACGACTACTGCAACAAATGGCAGCATGGCGCCGGTGTGCCATAAGTGAACCACATAATTGAGTGATCTTTAAGAAAATGAACAACTCCCAAGTTTTGACGTTGTTTACTAATTTTCCACTATACTAACAATAACAATTTGAATTTAAAGGGTAAATGATAGATTAATTAACATGACCAAGTAACAAAAAGTGAGGAAAAACAATATACCTGATACAGTGTAGCTGCAGAGCATTCAATACAAGTAACAACTTCTCTGAACTGCTGCATGATATTTGTAGTGAGACTCTCTAAGTTCACTTCCTTACTTACATCGCGAAGATCAAGCTTGCAACCAACCACAATCACAGGTGCCTTCACCTATATAAATATATCATAAAAAATAAAAAAAAAACAATTAGTCAATTTCTACCCCGCCTCTTATTTTTCTCACATAATTTCCCACATTGAAAATAACATCAAAAGAAGCAAAATCAATCACCAACCTCGAGTCTCTGAAGTTTAGGCAGCCAGTGTGTACTCACACGCTCAAAGGTAGCAGGTCTATTACAATCATAGGTTACAATCACAGCATCAGCACGACTCAGTTCTTCAGTAACCATATCTAATTGCCTTTCACTATAATAAACAACAACAAAAAACTGTTTAACGAGATTGCAACATGAATAACATAATAATCAGAGTTGCTACATGAATGCACGTTTTAAATTGAAAAAACTAGGGCTTCCATTTGATTAACCAATAATAAGCAATTTTAATTTAATGTGGTAATGGTGATGGGGAGGACCTGGAAGGAGTGTCGATAACTACGAGAGAGACAGAATCCGGGAATGAATTGTTAGGCAAGCGAATGGGTGAAAGAAATGAGGGAACATTGTTTTGGTAAGAATCCGACGCCATAGTTGCAATGAGGGTGGATTTTCCGGTTTTCATGTCACCGAGAACGACGGTTCTAACTTCACTGGGAAGGATGGAGATGGAGCTGGAACTTGATGATGCCATTGTTACGAAGAATAGAGAAAAAGAGTAACGGAAATGGAGGGGTTTTGTGTTTGATTTTTATGCAAATGCGAATTTTTGGGTTGGTACTAACGGTGCTCTTTTATAGTTGTATCTGGAACGACGACATGCGTGAGAGGCACCTGGATTTTATTTTCTAAGAGAACATTGCATTCTATTCATGCATTCAACCAAAATTATAACGAAAAATAACGGGAAATCCACTCTTTTTTTTGTCTAATGAATTAGGATTTCAAATCATTTTAAAAGATTCTGGTAATGGAATCTTGAGGTCTTTATTAAAATTTTACCATAATAAAAATAAATTTTGAGATATTTAATTAGGATTGTTTTATTTTTTTAAATAAAGTATACAAATTTAGTAGTATTTAATTAGATGTTTTACAATTTCCAAAAAATCATGTGATATTCAAAATCTTTGAAATTTTGATCATTCTTTTCAAAAAGTGGATTTTATGGGATTTTGAATAAAGTTTTTTTGTTAAATTTTAATAGGAAAATGTATTTCTACCGTATAAAATTTTGATTGGTATTCATTTTTTATTTATTTGATTTACTTTTTTTTCTCTTCTTTTTTCTTTAGTCTCTCCATATTTTTAATTTCCAATTTCCAACAATATTCAACTCAATTCACCTCTTTAATGGCGAACAATTTAAACCAAATTCAAATAATTATGCTGCTAAGATCCGATTCACCTAATCTTGGAAACTTACTTTGATTTCCTAATCCTCAAATTCTCCAAACTTCTTCACATTTTCCTCTCTCGGATACCCCTTTCAATCTTTTTCTTAGTTCATTAATGCATTTTCATCTTTTTTTCTTCCTCTGTCCTATGTCTCTCTATCTTTTCTGCTCTCCCATGCTCAATTCTCATTACATGAGTAAATTTATAAGTATTAATGTGTAACACGCCACTTTTCTATGTCTAAACTATTTTCAATATATTATTATTATTATTATTATTATTATTATTATTATTATTATTATTATTATTATTATTATTATTATTATTATTATTATTATTATTATTATTATTATTATTATTATTATTATTATTATTGTTGTTGTTGTTGTTGTTATTGTTAAAAAAAAAAAGA
>JBBPBR010000005.1:2046049-2056833 GCA_037974775.1 Cicer pinnatifidum
AAAAATTAAATATTTTTAATTATAAAATAATTATGATTGATTAATTGAGAAAAAAACTTGTCATACTAAATATATATATAAATTTATCCACAAAAGAAATATATATAAATTAAATAATAAAAAAAAATAATAATATTAAAATAAATAATAAATTTTATTATAATTAATTCATATAATTATGAAATCATATAAATAAATATTAATAGATAATTATTTTTGTGATACAAGAAAAATATTAGCAACATAGCCGTATTTTCGATACTTCTTTCGTGTTTCAATTCAAATGACTAGACTAAACATACAGTTATTCAATTATAATCCTTTGTGTCACAATTACAATTTACAAAGACCACACAAATTTTGAATAATATGCAACAAGTTACAACCCACATGATTTAATTTTATTTATCCAACAGAAGTAGCATAGTTTAATTATTTTGAAACTAATTTCGGGGGATATAATCGACATTTCAGGTGAAGCGTGCACCAGAATCCACCGTACAGTTCACAGCACTACCACTGCACAGCACAGCACAGCAACCGCTGCCACATTGTTAGAGTCGTTGCACGCCAGAAACAGAGTACATACATCACTCTCTCTCTCTCTCTCTCTCTCTCTCTCTCTCTCTCTCACCATCAATATTTTTGCCTCACAAAACCAAAACCATACTTATAGTATACACTCTGCTTCCAAAAACTTGCAATCTTGAGACCTTCTCTTCAGTTGGGTAAGTTAAAGTTTCTTCCTTTACCATATATAACTAAATAGTTTATACTAACTAAATAGTTTGTTATTTTGTATTACATTTCTCTCTCTCTTTTTGTTTTTTTTTTTATAGCAAAAATGGAAGGAGAAATGAGTAGTAACAAAGACAATAGCATATATGATGACACTGGAGGAGGACGAGGAGGAGGAACAAGCCAAAGCAATGATGTCTCAGAGGATAATTTAATTCCAAATCAACAATTTGTCATTACTGGAAGGAGTGGGGCCCACTGGACTTGTCTACCAAGACCATCTCATAATAATAATTATGTTGAATATCTCTCTGAATCCTCAACTTATCTTCCAAACACCGCAACAAATGAGTATGTGAATATCATTGGGGATAATTATCAAACACTTGGTGGTGGTAATAGGGTTAGTGGAAAAGACAGAGACTTGTATTACAATGATCATGGGAAAGCTTTTGGGTTTAAACCTGTTGATTCTTCAACTAATGACTTTGGCATTGGGAAGGTACGGTTAATGTAGTATCAATTTGGGTAAGTGTGGTGAAAAAATGTGAGATTTGGAAATTGAAGAATTTGTTGTGTTTGTTTTCAGCGTGTAGGGTATTGGAGACCTGATGAAGTAGAGGAAGCAATTAAAGTTGCAACTGGCAGTAGTCAAGATCTTACCTATGCTGAGGTTAGTTTAGTAAATGCCATGTACATTTCTTATGACTATTTTAATTGTTAAATTTTTTTAGAGGTGTTTGGTCACGTGGTGATAAATATTGATTTCGTATTAATTGTTTTATGATAAAAGTGAGTTGAATTTGAAGTAGTTTTTGTTTGAATACATTCATGTAAAATCTAGAGGTGTTTAGCCTAAAAATCAATTCTAAAGACAAAAATTCAAATTTTGGTTTCAAGTTAGAATCTATTTCTTAAAGTAAAATCAATCATATTTGAACTCATCCAAACATGTCAAAATCAATTTTATAGCTCTAGAATAAATTTTCTCTTTCAAAAGTCAAACCAAATATACATAGACCTGTTTGGTTATGCAGTGATAAATATTGATTTTGAATGATTTTATTTTGTAAAATTGATTCTAGTTAAAAGTGAAATATATGCGAAGTAATTTAGGTTTAATTACATTAATGTACAAGTGAGTTGAATGATAAATTTCAACCTCTAATTAGAATTAATTCCAGAAACAAAATTAATTATACTCAAACACATTCAAACATGTCAAACTCTATTATACAGCTCCAGAATCAATTTTGCATTTGCATGATTCAAAAATGAAACCAAAAATACATACACGAAGTGGTAATGGTTTATAGTGTTATTGTAATTTTGTAATAGGGTCATGCAGCATGGAAAGCAGATTCAGTTGGAGATAAGCACAATGCTTCAAAATTTGATCCAATGGGAAAAGTTGGTGCACCCTCTTTTCTTCCAAAGTCAGGAGGCAGCTCTTCAAATCAGAAAAGTAACAAAACACGTTACACCGACCGTGTAAGTAAAACTCTTTCATTCTCTAATAAAATAAAAATGCAGATACATGATAACATTAGTTTAGATTCATTACTATGTCCTTGACAACTAATTAGCAATCTTATTCCAATTCATTAAGACAGTTTAGCTTACTTACCATGTACTCTTTGAATATAGGAACGCAGGCAACGTATCGCTGATAACCTCAAAGCTTTACACGAATTGCTTCCAAATCCAGAAGAGGTAATCTGTTGTTTATGATTTAAACATTGGTCTTCAAAGGTGTATTAATTTATTTAAGTATGTTGTCAATTTACATATTCTTAAATGACAATCAATTTCTTTATCAAGTGTTTGAATATATATGTCAAAACAGTATCATAAAACTTTGTCAAAAAGTTATACTTTCAATTGAATTTGATATGATACTAGTACTTAAGCAACTCAATATACTGAATTTCACAACATCTACCTTAATGAACTAAATTTTAATTTGCAGGGTAGTCAAGCTTATGTACTGGATGATATCATTGACTATGTTAAATACTTGCAGCATCAAATAAAGGTACCTTTTAAGTCCAATTTTGTCATCAATTGCAAAAAGACATTTTACAATAAGTTAGAACAACATTAGTTCAATAAACAGATAGTCGTTCGACAATAGCTAAGGAAATTGTTCCTTGCAGGAATTAAGTGGCTGTAAATTGCAAGCTGACTCAAATGCTATACCACTTGTTTTCCATGAGGTACACATCGTTTCTTAATTTCGGTAGATATACTATGTATTATCTTTGTCTTTAATCATAAGCACCTTTTAAAAGAAGATTTTGTCCTTAAAATATAAGTCTCATTTCAAATTACTACTAATTTGTCTCGGGAGATGAAAAGTCAAAGTTTGAATAGACACAAAAGGGTATTTCAGTAACATCTATACACAAAATAGACACAATAAATACATTATTTACTCTTCCTAATTTATGTGAAAACGACAACAAGAACTTATAAATACTGAGTTAGTATTTGATCACTCTGAATTCGTGGGTCACCAAATTCTGCCCCAAGCAAATAATTTTTTATAGCACATTCATTGACTGCAAAATTTCCTTTGTTTATTTACAGGGTTATGGCCATTATATAAAACAACAGATGCTGGATGAGCCACTCGAAGAGATAATGGGGAAACTACTTGAAGAACATTCAGCAGCAGCAAATCAGCTACTTGAAAATAAAGGTCTTTTTCTGATGCCTATTGCTTTGGTTGATGAATTGAGCCAAGCTATTCAACTGTTTGGTGGAAGTTCACTTGGCTGACAATGGCTAACTACTTATTTTAATTCTACATTATGGTGATATCTAGTTTGTGTGTTTAAATCATTTCTAGAGGACACAACAAGTATGAGAACCAATTTGACACGATTAGGCCAATGATTGTAGTTTCGATTTTTTTTTTCCCTTTCTAAAATGTACCTCTTGAAAATCTATGGTACTCTGAGGTGGTGTGTATTGTTGTTTCTGTGTTGGGGTTTGGTATAGCTCGTGAATCCTTTGGTCGATTATGAGACTCAAACGATAAGTAGGGTTGGACACAACAAGACATATTGTGAAATTGTGATAGATTGATGGTGTAAAACTGTCTCATGTATCAATTTATTTTTAACTTCATGCAGAATTTGATTAGTTTGACTTGTAGGTAGAAAGGGGATTCTTTCTAATGGTTCAAATACTCTATTAAGATAGATGAGAATGGATCCTCTCCGGTGACATAAGGGGGAGTAGAATCTAGATATTTAGCCCCTTTTCATTAAATGTGGTCATGGTGTTCCTTGACCAATCCAATCTAGATATTTAGCCCCTTTTCATCAAATGTGGTCATGGTGTTCCTTGACCAATCCAATACAATATAAATTGCAATTGATTAATCGAAAAAAATTTAAAATATTGAAATTGATATTTTTTTTCTCCAAATTGATTCATTTCAATCCTTGAACATGACTACAATGTGAAACACATTTCTTTTTATCAAAAAACTTGTGCTATCTCTAGAGATATAATAAGCTCGTGATCGTTTCTATCCTCAAGATTGAGACGGTGACTTGATTCGTGCTGGTTTGACAAGAGAAAATAAATATGAGTTGAGTTTTGACAAATATATATTTGTTTTTTTTTTTTTTTGCTATATTGATACGAATCAGATAGGTCAATATCTTAGATGTTATATCTAGGAGAGTTGTTAACTTCTATATCCGAAGGTCAATGTTAGTTAACGTTGAAACTTTGAATGATTTTCAAGTACTTGTTTACTGTAGATAATGGAAAATTGAGGATGGAATATGTACTATTCTAATTTTGTACCGCACTAATAGAGAATAATATCAACAAATGCTAAAGTTTATTTACTTGTCTCTTATATATTTATATTTATATATATATATATATATATATATTCTCATTTAATTTTTTAGATTAACTTTAAATTTTGGAGATTCATTTGAGCACTAAATTATAGTTTTATTTGAGAATAATAGTAGCTTCATAATTTGTATTGTGAAACATCTTCACACCCTTTTAATAGTGAATATTACTTTTTTATGTATGTACGTATGCGCTAGTGAATAAAGATATGTTACATGATAGAATATAGGACATCGTTTAATCGATGTAGCTGATCCTATTTAATGAGATAAGGTTTGAATGTTTTTGTATATTTGAGCAATATGTTATACACATATAGTTAGGTCTATATTTTTTATGACTGAGAATGTAAACACGTTAGAAATCGTGAAAAAGAGTTCAGTTGTCATTTGTGATCGTACTTATCTGTTTGACTCGATAAATTAGTTTACGTAATTACTCGCGGAGGATATCCATCAAATTAGATTATTATATAATCACATTTTGTTAAAATGATTTTTAAGATATCTCAATAAATATCCACGTAATATAAAATCTAATCAGATAACTATGTAAAAAATTTACACTCTAGTATATATTTAAAAGTCTAAGTTGAAGAAGATCTCACCTGATACATTTTCTCTATGCATATATTATGTTCTATATCCAATGATAGTAGATAAAACTTTTTTATTTTTCTCAAAACTCTCCTTACCCCTCTCAAAGCAAAAATGAAACAATTATTCAATTACCATAATTTCTGTGCTAAACAAAATTTCATCTTCTAGCATGTTGCAGCAGCCAAAACATTCTGAGATGAAATTGGCACTCTAAGATTGGAAGAAACAACATTTGTTGCTGTATTTGATGAGTTATATAAAAAGTGAGCCAGAATCATAGCACTAGGCTCTGCAACAATCTTCTTCCAGGCTTCATCAGCTTCTTTTCCACTCTTCTTAAACACAGGTGTAGCATCTAATCTATGAATCTCCCATCTCTTAACATTCTTAAGCCAATGAATCTTCCTCAACTGTTTCCTAGCTAGTTTCCACGTATTCATCTTCATTTCACTCACTGCTTTTTCAGCCAACATTTTCCTAGTTTCTTCATCCACTAAATTTTCCATTCTAAAATACTCATCAAATTCAGGAACACCAATGGCTTTTCTTATGCCTTTCGAGTAATCACCGTTTGGATTATAAAAGGGTCTTAACTCATTCACCATTCCGTTGTTAAGCATTTGATCGACGCGTTGTTCCACATAGGAATGAAGAACAGGCATTGACACATCGACCCAAAGACAACAAAAGTTGTACCTGGATCGAAATTTGTAATCGTCGTCGTCGACTAAGGCTTCCAGGTAGGAATTGGAGCCGCCAACGACAATCGGTAGATGTTCCCGGTTTGTGATTGATTCAATAGCCGAGGTTGATTTTTTGCGAAAATCGTTAGATGTGAACTCCATGTTTGGATTGTGTGTTCCTAGTAAATGGTGTGGTACACCTCTCTGTTCTTCTTTGGTGATTTTGTTTGTTACAATGTCAAGACCTTCATAGATTTGAATTTTGTCTGAGTTGATTATTTCTGATGGAAAATAAGTGGATAAGTCAATTGAAAGCTTTGACTTTCCTGTCCCTGTTGCTCCCATCACCAACACTACATTTTCTTTCTGAATTTGTCTCACATTCAATTTTTTGCCACTACATGGAACATTACTTATTAGGGGCTGTCTAATTAATTTGCACATGGACATTGAGATGCTCATGATGATATGATCAAACCAATTCACAGAAATAAAAAAATAAAAAGAAATTTGGAGATGTTAATTATTTGATCTTATATAAGATGTAATTGATGGAGATGTGATTTTTGTTTATGTTTGGTGTTTTATAGGATGTTGATTTGTGAAGGGCTAAGGTAGTTGTGTATGGTCTAGTTTATTAGGACATATAACTATGAAGAAAGTTGAGTCTAAGTGAGTGTAGATACAAGTCTATGTAGCTAAAGTATGTTTTGAAAGCTCACACACAATAACTCAAAAATGGTAATTAACTAAATATATTGTGGACAAGAGAAGGGTGTTGTGAAATATTTATATAGCATAAGGGAAGTAGAAAGAGGTCTAAAGTGTCATTATCTGCTTCTCTGTACAGGAATTATTGATTGTCAACTAGAAAAGGAAGGTAGTGGCCATGTCAAATATTCTTTCAATATTGTTTTGTATTAAGTACTTTATGCCATACACAAATGTTGCTGGTCCACAGCAGGCTCAAAGAAGCTAGCTCTTCAATTAATCGAGTTCATTTTAATTCTTGTTTTTGAAAAAACAGTGGGCACGGTAGGTTCTATACTTTTAGTGGATTATATGAAAAAAAAAGTGGCAAATTGCATAAAGAATATATAGACCATGACAATATGGTCATTCCTATTATTATTCCCTAATGTTTTGTTTGTTTCGTATTTTGTATCTATGTGTTGATGTTTATATATACGTTTTTTTCTTGAGCGTTGAATAGCATACTTTCGTTGGAAATATACTTTAATCAAAAATTAGAGATCGATCTTTTGAAATACAAATAATTATTTAAAAAATCGATATTTTTCAATAAATTATCTTTCAAATAAATATTTTTTCATTCATAATTATATATTTAAAGAACTCACTTATCTGCAGATCCAGCCACACTATATTGTTACACTACCATTTAGTTAGTGATTAGTACCACGTTTCCACTCATCCTCTCTCACACAAGTCAAGATAGGGTAAAATATTCCTTTTTCTTTATATAAAGAAAATTATTTGAATTTTCACTAAACTTTTATATATTTTTTGGACAACTTTGAATTTGTATTCTCATACATTAAAATTAGAAGGTACGACAAAACACCGTAAAATTAAACACTTTAAAAATTATTATTTGAGATGAATCTGTTTTAAAAAAAAGGTTGTATGTATATACACTCCTAATTGTATATATATATAGTCTCTCCTAAATGTGGAGAATTAATTATTACCTGTGTATGAGTAGACAATGTCCATATCATTTGATTAATTGATTTGATCGCGGGAATGTAAATGTATACATGTGTTTTCTTATCAAAGTGATTAGTGTCCCACTCCTTTGTCTCATATATGGAAATTCGTCCATATAATAATTGTATACAAACGATGATGTGAAATAGAACCATGACCTAAGCGAAATGCATTTGTTCCTATGAACTGTAAGGAAAGGTACTCGGTAACTTTTCAAGATTGACACACTGAATGTGTTCTTTATTTCGTGCGCCAGAGTGAAGGCTATAGTGATGGAAATATGACTTTAGATTCCTATATGATAAATCTAACATGTCTTCTCATAATTTTATTCAATCTATCATATTATATTCTATAAAAAATTTTATGTATTTTTTTTATTTTTATGTAATATATGAAATAACGGTTTATATGTATGAAATATTTAGTTAGTTTACATCGTTAGATTTAGTATTAGTTAATTAATTTTTTAAGTAATATTCTAATTAGTATTGATAGGCTAATTAGTTGTATTAATTAATTATTTTATATTAGTTAATTATTTATTCAATTGATTATATAAATATATGTATTTTCTTTAATTATTAATATTAATCAGTTTTTATTTATTTATTTCTATTAAATATTTTAAATTGATAATATTACATTCTAATCTAACTTAGTATGAAGATGATTGTTAACATCACTAATTACACTTGTTTTATTCTCCCACCAATTAATTAATTGCAACTTCACTTCCAATGTGCAGTTCAGTTCCCAAAATTATCATATTAATGATCCCTTTTGTCCGATAAAATAGTAATAGTGAGTCCCATTTTAAGTTTGACACTGATAGAGTGATCTACAACTTCATGGAATCCACATATTGGACAATATGCTCTGAGACACTAACCAATAATTATGATTTAATTTTTTTACTATAGACGTAGAGGTTTGTCAATCACAATCCGTTTGTATGGAGAACTTTTGAAATTAAGACAAAATAATTCAGACACTTAAAATTTAATTTCGTACTCAGAAAATAATTTTATTTATTTTAACTGTTTGAATATTATTAAATTACTAAAGAATATATAATATATAAATGAAATAAAAGTATTTTAAAATTCATTAATAATTTTTTTTTCATTAATGTAGAAATCTTTTATAAAAATTTATTTTTTTTAAATTTCTTAAAATTCTCTTATAATAAAGATAGAGATACAGTTTTTAGTTATTATTATTTTATTTTGTTATTCTTATATATTATTTTATTTAATTCAAAAACATTTAATATAGATTATTGAGTATTTAATATTAAAAAATAATAACTTAGTAAATTTGATTTGTAAAATTATAAAATGAGTTATAATGAAATAAATATTTTTATGAATTTTTTTTTTTGACAAGGAATATTTTTGTGATATTGATAGTAATAATATTTTTATAATAAAAAAGAAAAAGAAGCTTTTGTTAGCGATGATATGGAATCCGTACAGCTGCACAGCATGTCCGTCAAATCGATGTAATTGTGACTGTGTTTCGTACAATATATATGCAGCGTGTGTGCGATCCTACCTATCAAGAGTACCAGGTTCCATCCCATAAATCAAAAGTCACAATTACCATTATCTCGTTCTCTTTTCATAACAGTGAATAAACAGACAATTTTGTATCAATTAAATTAATCTTAAAATTTATTAATTTAATAAATATATTTTTATAATTATAAAATATTAATAAAAATAGTTTATATTTAAATTTTTATCATAGTATATAATATATTAATTAAATATATGATCATATATTAATTTTATATAATATTAATCATTAAAATATGAATTATTTTTTTTATGAAAATTAAATATTTCATGTACTAATTTATTTAAAAGTTAGTATGTGTACAATTACAATTACTCACAAATTTATCTTTGAGATGATAAAATTTTATTCAGAAATTTATCTTTGAGAAATTGATAAATCACTTATTCAGTTACATATATAACGTTAAAAATTTAACGAGAGATTATTTTGATCTATATTTTAAAATTTTGAAAGATGCAGATGCCAATTTACAAAATTTATGAATTAATTTGATGACATTACAATTTTAAAGACTAATTTGCATATTTTCAATATTAATAGTAACAAAAATATTGTATTTTTGTTTTTAAAAACATACAATGAGTTTTAGAAAATAACATAGCTTTAATTTTCCATATTTTAAACTGTGAGAATTTTTATTTTATTTTTGTAAGCAAAATTAATATTATTAATAGAAATTAAAAAAAAATACAAAATCATAGGGTGGAAAAAACAAAAAACCATATAAAATGTCTCACGTTTTCTATATTACACTTTCAAATTTAATTCCAAGTGATACTTTAAACTTTAGACCTAACTGAGGTGAACTCGCAAATACCTCCTACTTAAGAATTTGTGTCATTATCTAAAGTGTGATGGGAAAATTCTGATTTTAATCAACCATAAAACCCTCAATTTCATCACCCCAATGTTTACTCGTAATGGGTAGGTCATTCTTAACAATATCATTTTGCTGTGATTCTTATTTTCAGTGCCAAATTATATTTATTATATTTACAAATGATATTTGAGTTTTTCATTAATTTTTTTAAAGTGCATAGTTTAAATTATAAATTATTAATATAAAATAAGTAATAAAAATTATTAATAATAGATCAACAATTGATATAATGTAAAGATATCTATGATCCCTCAGCTTTTCTTTTTCGTTATTTTTTTTAATAAAAAAATTACTTAAAATATTATTTAGCTCAACTAATAAAAAAGGTAACAATAAAATTTGAAAAATAAATCATTTATTGTGATTCAATCAGTTTCAAATAAGTTTAACCTAATTTATAATATGGTTTAATTAAATTGTGGTTCAAATGAAACTAAACAAAATGTTGAACCGATTAATAATTGATTAAACAAATTGAACATGCCAAATTCAAAATCCAGATTTTAGAACACCATTTTATACTTTAAGGTGAATATAATATATTATCGTGAGATTTTAGATATCCTTCATAATACCCCCTTAATCAATACTTAATGTCTTATCATGAGATTTATATGATCTTAGAATTCTCTTATATATCTTGAATTCTCTAATAGTATTTTACACTTATATATAATACAACAAATT
>JBBPBR010000005.1:2064997-2075839 GCA_037974775.1 Cicer pinnatifidum
GTATTTCTCGACATGCTACTTTAAGTATTATTTGAAATTATAACTTTTACATTATAGCGTACCAATATTTCTTATTATCTTAATTGATATATTTTTTTTTTATAATAATAGAGTTATTTTAATTGATAAATTTTAAATATTAATTAAAAAAAATATTCATATCATTTTTATTTTCCGGTTAGTTCAATCAATAACTTAATTAAAAAAAATTAAATTCATTAATGTATCTCTGTCCATAGTTAACTCACTCCAAATAATATATGTCATTTTACGTGGATTTTTAATTTATTATGCATAGAAAATTATCTACTAACCATATTCATATTAGTCACCATATATCATCATATCCTTTTGTATTTATGGATACCAACTCCATAATAGTCACCATATATCATCATATGCTTTTTGTAATTAGGTTTACCAACAAAATATGTCCGCGTCTCAATTTAGACATATAAACCTATTTTAATTGAATGTAGGTGCGTGTTTATTTTGAAATTAAAATTAGGGAAAGAAAAAAATTTAGGTTGTTGATATCCACCTTGCAACTGCCCCGAACCCGTCCTACTAATAATATTGTTGTCATTTATAATATTTATATACATGTACATATTTAATATGTTTTTAAATATTAACAATTATAATCCTCTTTGTACACAAAAATATAATTTTAATATTTTTTATTTTATTATTGTATTAATTATAATACATATAAATTTTAAATTTATTATTTTTATATATGAATGCGTATAAGTATGGACAAAAAAGTACAAAGAGGATGAGAACTTAAATTTTACACTGATGAAAAACCGTTGCATATTTTTTCTGACATGTTGCCATGCCTACTTGTTATATATGTGGTATAACACTTGATATAATCTTGCATACTCTCAAAGGATTGCCCAAAGCCATGCAAGTTTGAAATTATCTTGATTGTTCATCTCACACCCATTTTTACGAGGACAATCTTATCACTTGGTTCAAAATGATTGCAATTGAGGATTATAAATCCTCCCTTTTCTCATTTGTTGTTGGATGGTTTGAAATTCTCGGAATAAATAAAGTTTCAATAAAGTTTCAGACCCTATACTTATTTATTGACAATCTAAATATAATTAAAGTCGACGTTGATGGTAGTTTTATTGATAATTCGAGACATTTCAGATTTAATGTCGATTTATCAAAAATTGAATTATAAATTTTATTGATAGTTGTCAGTTCACTTCTATCATTAATGTTAAACTTTAAATCATCTCATATATTTTAGATATTGTTTGAGATCACAATTTTAAAAACATGATTTACAAATTTAATTACCAACGACATTATAATTTATTTAAGAAGGTGTCTTGTATCCCATCTTTATTCTTCTCTTATGAAATATAATCCTTTTATGATCTCAAATGATTGATGCATAATTCTCATTCACACATCGTTAAAATTAATGTGTTTCGCTTTACCATAAATTGAAAGAGTTTTTTAGTATTCGTCTATTTTTTGTCAAATATTTATTTAATGTAAGTTCATTTATAATTTATTCCTTATAACTTGAGTTCTAATTTATCTCTTATCCATAATTTATTTTTTAAACATTATCATATTCACCACGGCACTTTTTTCCGACGGCAAACAAAGTCAAGTGCATCCAAATGATCACTTGATTTGATGGGCATGCAGTTTATTTTTCCTAAAACACCCTCAGTTTTTATAGATATTGACAGTATTACCCAATTGCTTAGCTAGGTCGCTTCTCTCAATGTTTAATCAATTAATTTCCATAGCATTGGGAAACAGCGTAATACTAATTTCGTGTGCCCCAATTCTACTTCCACACACTACACTACACTAGACTAGATCAACCCCACTCATTGTTTCTCACTATATCTAATTATTTTTTTGTTTCTCGTTATTTTCTATTTTTGGTTCCCAATTCACACCCTTTCTATTTCCGTATTACTCAAAATAATAAGGTACTACCCCTATTCATTTCTCCATATTTTCTTCATACTCTTTTCGCATATCGTAATTCGTAAGTAACAGGGTTTTTTCATTCATTTTTATGCCTATTCAATTAATTAAATCATCGACCTTAGGCTTCCCTAGTGTCTCTTTTACATTCATCAATTCTTTTCTTAATCATTAGGTTTTAATCGCTTTTTTATTTTATTTTTTGCAGATTGGTGATTTCTGATCATGGGTTTCAATTCAGTCTATAGATCGTTGCAAGATATATTTCCACAGGTATAGCTATTTAGTTTCGCATTTTTTTTCTTAAATCATTGCAGAATAATCGTTTTTTAATTAATTTTAATTATAACTTTTTTATGCTCCGTGATCCAGTGTTATTTGTATTATAGTTCGGAATTTTGAAGTTGAATCGGTGTTCCGATATATAAAATTATCAAATTAAATTGAACTTGCTATTTGAGCATTAAGTGCATAATGACGTTATGTGTTTTTTTTTTTTTTTTAATGAACATGTTTCTTGCTACTTTCATCTCTAATTCCCTTTTTGTACTCTTATAAATTATATTATAAGATTCTAACTATTACTTATTTTTTGTGGGGTGGTTGGATTAAGCACTGATTATTAGTTTCTTCATGAGACACTTTGAGGACTAATGAATAAATTTTGCCTGATTTTCAAGGAATCCCTAATTGTAATTGATTTTGGCCGCCTTAAAAAAATGGTGTGGTAGCTTTACTTAATATATTAGAGTTTATAGATGAAGATCAAGTGACTCACATTCAGAGTTGTTTTTTTTTCCCTTCATAATTTTATTTTCTGAGATAAGAATGGGAAATATCCAATAATTCTGTTTTGTCTTACTCTAGTGATTGCATTATTTTCTGATTGTAGTAAATCCATGTTTGTAGTCGAGGTATGAATAATGATCCGATGCTAATATTTAAACCATTAAGAATATATTACTCTGGGAATGTTGATGGGATGTTATCAAGCCTTCCTCCTAGCTGAAGCCTGTATTTTTTTATTTTTCCTTGAACAGGTTGATAGCAGGTTGTTGAGGGCTGTGGCTATTGAACATCCAAAGGATGCTGATGTAGCGGCTGAAATTGTTCTCACTGAAATCATCCCATCAATTTCTAAAAAGTTACTTTCTGTAACTCCTCCACAGGATATGAGCCCTAGAATCGTAATAAACTTGGAAGGTCTGTCTACTTATTATGTATTATGCATTTCCATCCCACTCTCTATCTAGCTCGCATTGACTTGGTTTACTAATATATTACTGGTTACTTGTTGAACCTGTAGATGATAGTGATGAGGAAGGGGATAGGTTGGCGCACCGTCAGCATGTTAGAGAGACAGAACATGGCTCTTATTCTTCACGTTATGTACCTGAAGAATTCATCAAAACTGCCAATTCTTCTTCTGGACCAGATCTGAATGTTCCAGTAACTTCTCCACGGGATTTGAGCCCTGTACCTGAAGAATTAATCAAAACTGCCAATTCTTCTTCTGCACCAGATCTTAATGTTCCAGTAACTTCTCCACAGGGTTTGAGCCCTGTAGTCATAATAAACCTTAAAGGTTTGTTCACTTACTCTGGACATGCATTTCCATATCGCTCTATACCTTGCTTGTTTTGAAATGGTTTACTAATTTATTTCTATTGACATGTTGAACCTTCAGATGACAATGAGGAGGAAGGGAAAAGGTTGACGCAAAACCAACTTGTTGAAGATACTGATGTGGGGTCTTCTTCATCATCATCATGTTCTATACCTGTACAGATCATCAAACCTTCTGATTCTTGTGGACTGGATCTTAATATGGCTCTTAATGAGTCTACACTGTCAAATTCCAGTGGTATAAATGATGAAACCAATAAATTTATTGGGATAAGTGACGAGCCAAATATCTTACAAAATGGTGAAGGTAACTTAACAATAGGGATCCCAAATGAAATTGCTCAGGAGACATCAAATGGTTTTGGGCACCAAGCTAATGCAAGTTTTGATCAGGGGCGACTTGACATGGAGGTCAATGGTGAAAATTTGGCATCTTTTGGTATATGTCAAGTGATGGAGACTGAAAAGAATTATCTTACAGAGGAGGCTGCTTCTACAAGTAACAATGGCGATAGAAATGCAAACCATCTCAATGAAGAGTGGGTTGATTTTTTTCCTACAACTTATGGTTATGATGCTACTATCTGTGATACAAGTAACATATTGGAAAAATGTGATTCCGCCTTGATTGAGTTAGAAGGATATGAAATTGAAACGACATCTCAAGTTCATGGGCCTACACAAAATGCTAAAGGTTGTCTTCAAATAGAGTTTAATGCCAGTCCTTCTATCGTTGGTGTTGAAACTAGTGATGTTGAAGATGAGATTGATGGGAATAAGGCACTTAGCCAATATAATCGAGCATGCAGTGTTGATATGCTTGAGGAGACCATTGATGAAGCAAAAACTAACAAGGTATCGTAGCCCTCTTTAACTATATTTCAATGTTATGAATACAAGCTTTACTAGCCTTATAAATGATATGTGGTAGAAGTTGTGACATTGCCATTCAAACCATCTTTGCTATATTGAATAATGACTTGTCATCTTATTGATTATTAAACTGAAGAGTAAGTGGCATAGCAATGCACAAATATTTTTGTTACTATAAAATGATGTAATTACAGTTTGGTCATTGAAATATGATAAGATCTTAAAACTTCTGATGTTTTATGCTTATTATTCTACACCAATGCAGAAAACCTTGTTTTCGTCAATGGAATCTCTCATCAACTTGATGAGAGAAGTGGAACTTCAGGAGAAAGCTGCAGAGCAGGCTAATATGGCAGCTTCTAGGGGAGGGTTTGATATGCTGGATAGGGTAGAACAGTATAAAGCCATGTTGGTGCACGCTAAAGAAGCAAATGACATGGTTGGCAATGAATTCAATAACAAAAAATATAGATGTTGAAGCTACTAAATATTTGATTATGCTGTTTTAGACTTGATGATAAAGAATTTAACCTCAGATTTTTCTTTGCAGCATGCAGGCGAAATTTATGGAGAAAAAGCAATTTTGGCAACCGAACTGAAGGAACTTCAATCTCGTTTGAGCAGCTTGTCTGGGGAAAGGGATAAGTCTCTTGCAATTCTTGACGAGGTGCTCAACTTGATGTATTTATTTGAATAATTGTCATACTTTTTCTGTTTATGTTGTTTCATTTCAGAATACCTTGAGCATCTTCCTGGCTCACTGAGTTTAAACTAATCAGAATCATTCACTGTTATAACTAAAGGGAGTACATGAGATTTAAGTTTAATAACACTTTGTGAAATTTAATATTCTCTTGCTTGCAGATGCGCCTAGTTCTTGAATCTAGATTGACTGCCGCAGATATGTTGAGGAAAACAGCTGAACATGAAATGCAGGAAAAGGAGGAATCGGCACAGTTGGCTCTTCTTGAGCAAGAAGCGATGATGGAGAAGGTAGTACAGGAATCAAAGAGATTACAACAGGCGGCAGACGAGAATTCCAAGGTCGGTAGTGTTTCCTCTGCTTCTAAACCATTTTATTTTTGTGGATTTGCATGTAATGCTCACTGAAAAAGAGTTTGTTTTTAAAGTGTGCAAGTAAGGTCATACCTGTCCTCAAATCTTTAGTGGCTTCATCTCCCTCCCCACACCGCCCACCAACAAAACATCATTACCAACTAACAACTAATATTTACCATTTTAAAAAAAAAAAACTTATGATTAATTAATAATGCTGGATGCACCTTATGTACTCAATTTAGACACAAACTCACTTGAGAAGCCTTTTCCTAGTGTTTGATGATTTTTCTTGCTTCCTATTTGCATTTCTGCAGTTACGGGAGTTCCTGATGGACCGAGGGCAGATTGTTGATACGTTGCAGTAAGTTATTTCTCTGTTTATAGTATAGTCGTATTTTTCTATGCAAGACTCTCTTGGTTTCATATTAGTATCATGTGAATGCTTGCTGCCTTTTCAGTGTTTTATTATGGTCATGAAGTTACATCTCTCATTGCTAATTTTCCCTATATGTTTGTTTTGTGCAACTGGAAGTCATTTTGTGTAACTTCTGTTTCCCTAGAAATCTTATTTTAGTATAACTTGGACATGATTCTTTTCTCTTCCCTGGGGCTGGGGATTGTATAATGTTATGAAGGAATAGTTCTTTTGTAATTATCATGTTTTTATAATTCCTTATTTAATATATATGTACTTCTTGTTTAACTTTGCAGAGGAGAAATTTCTGTTATCTGTGAGGATATTAGGCTTCTAAAAGAGAAATTTGATGCAAATATTCCTTTGAGTAAATCGTTCACATCAAGTCAGACAAGTTGCATCTTAGCTTCTTCAGGTTCATCCAACAAAACCTTGGCATCTAATGTCGGTTCTGAGCATAATGATTCTTCCGAAATACTCAAGATCACCCAGGCAGCCTCAGTTGAAAGCCTTTCTGACAAAGTTGATCAAGAGGAGAGGTCCAAAGCTGAACACAATGCTCTTCTTGATGATGGGTGGGATATTTTTGAGAAAGATGCAGAACTGGATTCTGGACTTTGATAGCTTTTTGTTCTGTGCAAAGAGAAGGAAAAAAGTTAAGCTTCAAAATAAACCTTAGGATTCCTTGGATGTTATTAATTGACAGTGATCTGGTTACAACTTTTGTTTTAATATAAAATGGTAAGATAAGCATATAATAGCAAGCATGAGCTCTAGAACAACGTATAGCGTAAATAATAGGTTTTGATCAACAACTTTATACACGTCCAGTTTCTGTTGGCTGCTCAACATTTCCTAATTTTGTACAGAAGACACAATTGTTGATCGTTTAGTATTTTGTTTATGTGGTTTATTCTTAATTATCTGTATCGGTTTATGCCTGTTCAGTATATTTATATCCCCATTTTCATTTAATTTTTGGCATGACATGCGTGTCTTTTACAAAACACTGGAATTGCCTAAACCTGTACCTCCAGTTCTCGTAACTGTCCTGATGGCACCCCACATTTACAGATTTAAACTTCAACCACACCAATGCTTGGCTTGAACAGTTTCATAATGATTTTTTGGTACAGAAAACCATATGATATTTCCCATCAGATGTTCTGTTCAAAGACTAGAGCATCTTTTAGTTTATCAACAAACTTGCTAATTATTGAAGGAGGCTGATGTAAGGGCATTATGTGCGAGATAGGTTGTTGTACTACTGGTTCATCTATTTGTCTAGTTATATATATTTGCTTCCTACCATTTGCTACTTCATGTTTTGGATGTCATCATATTCCAATACCAACTAATTGGATATCCATTTTTATGGTAAGCATAAAGTCAAAGTCCCTATTCTATATCAGCCACGTGTGAGCTTTAAAACTCATCTAACCTAAATTTTATTTATACATAAAAAAGACATATAGGCCACTGACTGAAATAAATTTCATTATGTGAACGTCATCTCAACTGTTATAATTGTTTTTGATCCTATACATAGAAAAACGGAAAATCAGTTATAGACTAGGTTGTTTATTTTTCTTATGATTACTGTATGCTATCCTCCTGCTAAAAGACTCAGTAGTAAGTAACAACAACTAACACTTCAAGACTTGAATAGTTTCAAAATAATAAAATTGGATATAATAAACATTACCAAAACTGAAGTTAAAATGCACATTAGTTCTTCACATTGACTTTTAGTGCAAACTGCAAACAAGAAATGGGTGGTAGTTAAATTAAGCCTCCTGGCCTAGTGAATGTAAGGTCAATGCTGAGACACTTTCGAGTCGACCTAGTGCTCCTAGGTTCAATTTTCGATGGAATATAAAACGAAGTCAATGACTACCTCAGACTGTAATTGTGATTAGTTATTAGTTGAAAGCTTTGATACATTGGCTGATTCAAATTAAACCACTTGTAATTGGATCAATTATGTAATAGAAGTTAGATAAAAAAAAGTGTGGTAGCACATTGATTATAGCACTACACCCAATTTGGTGGTTTCTCGTAATAATAATAATAATAATAATCGATGGTTGATTTAGGCATCATTAATATGTCATTTCATGTAGTAACTTCTATATAAGGACCAAAAAGGCATGGTCAAGAATAAGCTTCAGAGGGACATTTTAGGACTGTAACATTTTACTCTCAAATCTAAATAATCAACCTAATAACCTCTAACAAAAAATGAAACATAAGCCAAAGTTGTTGAAGAAGTTCACTTGAATTATTGCTATTATTATATCTATATATACATGCTAGAGTGCTAGATTATTGTAATTTACAGTTTAAGTAGAAACTCCTGCTTCATCTAGCTCCTTAATTATTTCCTTTACCTACCCTACCCAGTAACAAAAAAAAAGTTCCTTTGGCAGAGGGTACAATTACAAACAATAAAACTCTAAAATTCTTCAACACAACTCACACTTAGTGTTTGTTTGGTTGCACAACGTTACTCAAAATCATGTCAAATTTTCCGCATCCAAGTAAAAGCTTATATTGTGTTTGGTTTCACGGCGACCATGCCTATCTTGCATCTCAAGGCATGATTTGCCGTGAAATTGTGAAGCTTCAAATTCAAAAGTAAGCCAAACACACATCTCTGCTGCGATTTTCTTTATTTTCAAAGATATAGTAAGTTTTGTAGTTTCTTTGAAATCGCGTAGAACCATAACTCTAACGCAGAACCAAACACACACTTAGTCGTTCCAACACAATAGTAAAACAGTGCATCTCCATATTATGTAAAGCCTTGCCCTCTGCTGTCGAACTTGCTTGGAACTATACTTCCCCAATGATCTAACCTTTGAATTTGAACCCCTCAATGATGAAAATGCACTAGTAGTCATTAATTCACTCTATACTTAGAAATAGGAAATTAAGGTGTATTTGTGGTTTTGAATACTCAATATATATAGTAGAAGAGGTAGTTTAATTTGAAGATATATGAAGGAAGAAAATTTGTGGTGGACGACATGTCATGGCCCAATACATGTCATTGCACAAGTGCACTTAATACATTTTTTTTTAAGGATATATACAAATATTATATTAAAAATACATTGGAAGTTCGAATTTTAATTTTTTTTTGGTGGAAAATTTCTATTTATTTACATCTTTAACAAATGTCTTAAGTTACATTATTATTATTATTATAATAAAGACACTTGTTAGCAATATTAAAGAAATAAAAGGGAAGATGACATGTCGCATTAGGTACCAATGAAATTGTCTCCTTTGCCAAACCTGTTTGAGAGGGACTAGTCATTCCACTACTAAGGGTAAGGGTCATCTTTGTCGCCTCATTGTTATTATTTGTTACTAATCTTTATGTTTATCCCTTTTGATTTTTGTGGGATGGCTGAGCCTGAGGGTGACTCTGCATCTACTTGGCTATAATGCATTCTATTGCGTTCCATTTTGTTTTATTTTCTTTTTACTTTTTAAATCATAGTAACATCAAACTTTATGGACCATATAGTCTATACAAAAATTAAATGGACAACCAATAAATGTGTTGATTATTGTTTTTTTATGTTGGTTGTTAATAAAGACATATTCTTAAAAACAGTTATACCTGACATATTTCTTCTTCCCATTTAATTATAGTTACGGCAATAAAATATTAAACAAGACGGTGGATAATATATATATTTAAAGATATATATCATTATGACTAAATAAAGTATAAATGATTTTCATACAAAAAATAAATAGTCCAACCAAAGTGGATCTGCCACTTGTAACGCGTGACACAAGATGACATGCTATTTTTACCGTAAAATTGTGTTATAATAACTGCAGTTAATCTTAATCTATATTATAATTTTTTTCCTCCATGAATCATGTTCTTAATTAGACATAGTTAAAATGAGGAGTGGGGTTATATGTTTGAAGCCTTCAAGTCCATGGTTGACATAATTCAAATGAGAAACAGCAATGATTCTGTTTGAGCATGCAAGCTGAGTCAGGTACACGATATGCATATAGGATATGGACAATATGATCTTTTGTTCTCATATTTGTAAATTCAAGAAGAGATCATAAAGTGACCTTAATCCAATACCATCTTTCTTTATTAGTATGAGCACCATCATCAGTCAAAGCACTAACTTTATTTTAAATTGGGAGTGGTTAGGGATAGTAGAAAATCATGACATCATTATTCAAATTGTTATATTAATCCGGTATACTAATTAATAATGTTAATGTTAATGTTTTATAATACGAGGTAGAATATAGTCACGAATACTCTGTTGTCTCAATAAATAACCGAGTCGTCGTTGTTCTCGACTTACATCAAATTCCTTCGTATATTTACTTAAGGTTGAGAAAAGTGTGGTGATATGTTATTGTGAAAGTAGACATCGTGACCATAATTGGGCCACTCTTTTGGTTTTTGGTTATTGTGTTCTATGACATGTATCTATCTATTACACTTACAATTCTGTATATGTGGCTCAAAATTATTATTTCTATTTTTGGAGCAAACAAGTTTTATCTATGTGGGTTCGAGATTGTTCATCATCATATCTTAAAGAATAGAATGCTTATACAATTACTTAACTTATGATAAAGAAAATATATTTGGTCTTTAATATCAATTGATAAAAATTTCGATATTATTAAATTAAATATTATATTTCGATTGTAGTTGTATATAAATTTTTTATCATATATTTATCATTTTATCTATGTAGAAAAAAAAATCGACTATCATCCTTTATTTTCTTTTTTATAGATTTTAATAGTTTTTAAAAGACTTTTTATTATAAATTATTTTTGTATTATATAATCAAATTTTTTTTAAAATATAAATAATTCTTGTGGTATTCAATTAACAATTT
>JBBPBR010000005.1:2083132-2100568 GCA_037974775.1 Cicer pinnatifidum
ACAATAATCTAAATTTGTGTAAAAAAAATTGAACAATTCAATAACAAAAAATGAAATAAAAGGTAAATTTGAATAAATAGAACGGATTGCAAGAGATTTTCACAGAAACAATACAAACTCACTCTAGAAATTGTAATTGTATCATATTTATTGATTTTGTAACTATGGGAAGCATTTTGTCGCTTTTATTTGCAGTCATCCTTTTCAGTTTTAAGGATTTTAAATCATCTACAAATTTAAATATGTATTAATTTAAGACAAATGAAAATTAATTCATTAAAAAAATAGATTTGAACGTAGATCAAAAAGTAATTAATTCAAAATAAATAGAGACTCATTCGACCTTAATTTTTATTAAAAAAAATATATATAGAATTTATAAGATACATTTTTAAGGGTACTAATTTAGAAGACTAGGAGAGAAGTATCTCCAGCTCCAAAAAACAACGTCGCCAAGGAATGCATCAAAAATACATCCGAATTAACTCCATGACATCTAAAATTCATCTGAATTAACTAATCTAAACATGTATTTTACTATCTGAACACAAATTAGAAACTCTTGAGAATACTGAACGAGGGGTGAGAAGAAGCCATTTTCAGAGAAGCATATCAAATAACTGGCCCACACGGGTTTATTTCAGAAGAGTTGGCAACCACCAACTGACCATGCACACAGACTTGTGTTGGCATACCAGAGTAAACAACTAATGAGAGAATACAGTAGAGAGAAGTTTTTCCTTGTATCAAGAACAATTTCAAGAAATATTCACTGAAATTTATATATATACTGATCTAAATTCTATAAGAGGGATTCCACGAAATAAATTATATAATTTGGCGGGGGAAAAATTTGACACGACAACCTAAGCAAGTTAAGGTTACACCCCTCCGACAAATCTACAATGACTCTTCCTGCCCTGCATTCTGCAGAATAGGCTTAAATACATATGTACAACAAATCTTCTAGATCATTCATATGTTCTGTGCAGATTCTGGTGAATCCTCCACCGAAGAGTCCTACATGTACAGAATGATAGACCATAAATTACCTCCTAAACAAAGCCAGAGCTCAGGCCGAAAAGTTGGTTATACCTAGCAATGAAGGAAGAAAACATTAGTACCAACAAAAACACCAACCGTTGAAGGACAATTCATGGTTAATAAAAAACATACCAGATTTGGATTCTTGGTACTACCTCCTAGGCCGCCAAAAGCTTGGACCTGACATGCAAATATTATTTTCCAGTAAGTCACAGGGTCCAAAAAGATCACCCAATACAGAATTATCATGATAAAGAAAAATTAGTGGTTAGGAGGAATGAACCTCTGTTTGCAACTGGAATTGCATCTTCAAAGGGTGGTCTAAATGGCATGGAGTCCCTGTGATTCATTGACCGGGGAGGGAATCTCCACCCATGACCTGGTACTCTAGTTGGTTCATATGGATGACACCCATATGGGGATGGCATATCTTCATCGTGATACCTAGGACCTACACAATTAAAAACTTAATTTCATTATACATAACCTAAAAAAACATTGCATGGTCAATCAATATGAATATATCAATCTTACCAGAATAAGGTGCGGGAACATCCCATCTCTCCCGGTAATCATATGGAGGTGGTTTTAATCTTTCATGATTATTATTATAGAAGTTCTCTCTCTCCATGTTCTCCACAAAGTGTTGCCTATTGGAATAAGGAGGTGGTGGAATCTCCCTTCGATGTCTATTATGCTGTTCCCCATGAACAAAAGAAAATTGATTGGACGGAACATGGCGAGGCGGCCGTATAGGATACCCTCTATTATGCATAGTAACACCATCAGAATGTCGATAATTTACTGTGGGTGGTACAGGGAAGCTGTCTGGCATGTGCATTTCTCTGTATTCTGGAGCATGATAGTGCACTGCATCACTAATAGGTTGGCTACTCCTTGGTGCTACGGGCTGAGCTATAGAGTGAAGTGGATTGTCTTTCACACACTGCAAAAGAGCAGTAGAAAAGACATAATTAGTTGTTACTTCTTGGGGCCACTGATAATTGAAATAATAAAAATCCTAAGCCAAAGTTGCAAAACGTACCTGCAATTCAGTATGACCTCTTGAATTAAAAACAGTACGACATGGATCAGAGGTAGATGAAACATGGTGTAGCATAGGAGGTGGGGGTGGTGGTGGAGGAGGAGGAGGAGGAGGAGGAGGTGGTGGTGGTGGAGGGGCTGATGGTGGTGGTGCTGACGATGAAGGCATATACTGAGGTAGAGGGGCGGAGGACACAGAAGGATTCTTCTCAAACAGTGTGACGTTTCCGCTATCAACGTTGCAAAATGAATTCATTTCAACATCACGAGAAGGAGCCACATCTTCCATTTCAAGCTCACCATCAACATCTTCTAAGATATGCCTGTGTTTGTCGATTGTAGAAGCCATTTCATGTACTTCAGAATTATGCTCGGGTGTGACAGCCTCAAAGTTCCCTCCATCAGAATCACTCCCTTCATTGTCATCTTCATCTTTAAGCATTCGGGGCATGCAAAATCCAGGTAGCTGCAAACTTGAGTTGCTACAGGATCAAATACAAAGTTTAAGTATACACATTCCCAGCAGTATATAAAAATGATCAAGTCAAAATTATATTAACAAAAACAAACCTTCCATATTCATCAACATGCATACCCTCCATTTCTCTTATAGGGTCATCCAAAGCCCTTTCTGTTCTTAATGATCGTCGTGAAATGACACCTGCAGAAAGTGAACTATATAAATCCAATTCCCGGATATGGTGGCGAATCATCGACTCCGGTAAGATTTTTCTCTCCAACCACAGCCTTAAAACCTATACAAATTTAACGATGGTGTTAACAAAAGAATGATAATAAAAACAGAGCTCTAAGAAATAAAATAATAAGGATCTAACTAAAAAAAATGAAACTAAATTAACTTGCCTTAAGACACTGCCTACGGTTCTCTTGTGAAGCATTTCCAGGAGGAACAGCAGCAGATAATAGTCTAGGGAGGACTGCTTGGATAGCGGATGGATATACTCCACAAACATCACCTGAAAAAATCAGACATTTTATATATCAGTTAGTTATCAATTCTTGCTTCAACCTATTCTTTCTTCTATTTTGGTTATAGCATGACTAAAGTGTAGCAAAGCAATAAATAACCTACCTTTTAAACCACGTGAAAACTGTGCAATAGAGTCAACAAGAAAAAACAAATCCACCCTCCGATGCAAGCTTGATTCACTTTCAAGATTGTGGGCAAGAATTTCCATGACCTGGAACACAGCCCAACATCCCAAAATATGCATGTGGTATCAATAAAAGGCATGAAAGATTTTATAAGTATAATTAACAATTTTGCAAAGGAAATAACCACAAATCCCACTAAATTATTTTGACTTCCATCTGATGCCCATATTTCAGAATCAGTTGCTACATGGCCAACTTTTAAGTTACTCCCTCCGGCCTTATATAAGCAAAAGTCGTCATAATTTTTTGCCCTCAAGCCCTCAAATATAAGCAAAAGTCACCAAATTCAATTTTGGTTAACATCATTGTTCCAAAAGTACCCCTAATTAATTCTTCTATTTGCTAGGATGGAGTATAGTTTCAATTCAAGTTTAACGTGATAATTATAATAAAAAAAGGATATTTTAGCATTCATAATTAATTTCTTAATATGTGTGAGTCAATAAAATTGTACATAAGTAAGGCCAGAGGGAGTATACTTTAACAAGTAGATTCAATGAAACTTCCCACATTATAACATGCCCACTTTTATCTCTACTTCAACAAGGAAATCAATGGTAGATGAATGATCCTTGGAGTAATTCTCTAAAATAGAAGAGAAACCAGTGATGTAAACAAAAATGTAGTACAAAATTTGTATAATCTACCTATTAAACCACATCAGAAACTAAATTATATAAAAATAATGCTTCTTTGAAAAAAAACAATTATTTTTCTTTCAATGTCTAGTGATGATTTTGTCCTCGGTAGTTAGAGGAAAATCAAAATATGTTTGCATTAGGGGGAATTAAAGTAGAAAACCAAGGGTATCCTATTACTATGATAGTATTGATAAAAAAAAAATAAAAAAATAGAAGACATGCAAACTAGATATTAGTAAGGGTATCCTATTACTATAACATTGACTATCTAATTTGACCATAATTTGAACTTAGATATTTCATGCCATGCCAAGTGTAGAAGGCATGCAAACTTCTCCCCAAAAAAAGATAGAAACCCAATTCTATTATATTAGCAATTGCAATAACCTTTACTCAGAATAATGATAATTTTAAAAGCAATTAAAGATCTTTCTATAAAACATGTAATCAACAGTGGAAGATAGTTAGTTGCATACTCTCAAAACACTATAGCAACAAAGCAGGTAGTGGTATAGCCGCCACGTCAAAGTATAGGGAAACAACACAAGAAACTACAACACGAATAAAAGCTCAAAAACAGAATATGCAATTGAAGACATTTGTCACGAATAATCAAGGTTCTTCTTAACCAATATTCAAGCCAAATCTAAAGCAAATAAGTTTAATTAAGGGTGAAATGCCAAAAACGTCAGTTATTACAAATAAATCTAAAGCAAATAAATATAAGTTAAGGGCATAGTGAGTCAGTTATTACATGAGTCACACTGTGGCAGCAACTACTAAAATACACAAGTGTTTTGTGTAGCAACTAGGACAAGTAATGCTATGTAACAGCAATATCATGGCCACACTGTATTGAATACAGTTTAGTGTTGTCAATTGCAGATCATAGAAAATTGTTTTTTGTTCAAATTCAGCTGCGCTACAGCACTATAACTGTCCGGAATCAGACAACTGTTCATACAAAATTGTGTATCACATTATAATAGTTGTTTGTTTAAATTTGATATGCTTTAGCGCCGCTACAGCCACTAAAAACCACAACATGGCTGTATAGCAGCTAGGGGAAGTAATAGTACGCAGCAGCGTTATAACGGCCACATTGCCGCTATAGACTACAGTTTAGTGTTGTCAATAGCAGATCATGAAAAATTGAATTTTGTTCAAATTCTGCTGCCCTACGGCACTATAACTGTCCACTACTGGACAACACTTCAATCGAATTTGTGTATCGCATAATAATAGTGATTAGTTTAAATTTGCAATGCTTAAGTGCCGCTACAGCTGCTATTTGACAACATGGCTAAAGCTGGAACGCTGCAATCAAAAAGAACTTAAACAACGCAAAAGATATAATGATAATATTAGAGAAGACCGGCTAAGATAAAAATTTTAAAAATTAAAAAAAAAAAATAAAAAAAGGAGGATCAATCTCGATGCAACCTTGTATTTTATTGGGGAGGTAAAAAAGGAAAGAAAAAAAAACATTATGCTGACTCCGGGCACATCAAGCAATAAACAGTCTTCAAGAGACCTTTCCTCCAAATTGTCGGTCTTGAAATACCAAAATGATTCTCCTTAGGGAATCCATACCTAAACACCTATTGTCAATATTAATCTAATGTATTAACAATTCAAAATTAGGATGCAAAAAAAAAAAAACTTCTATTCACATATGCGCCTTGAGATAATTTTCAGAAGAGGTTAAAAAATAAGCGTCATAGTGAAGAACAAGGGCACTAGACGCAACAGAATATTACCCACACTTTTTATACCAATAACCCATCTTCCCCTCAAAGTGGAAGCCATAACAGAACCAGCAGACTGATTATAAATAAAGACCATATAAACTATAACTTTTTTAGCTAGTTTCAAATCTGCATTCTCTTGTACTTGTTGATAATAGTAATGCTCACAGAAAATACCGATTGCATTAGCTCAATGGTCTGAAAATCTTCCATGAAGATCCTAAATAGACATAATTGCTAGGATAAAAGTAGATCTAATCTAGATCAACAAGCATTCAGATTCAACAACAGAACATTTTCAGATAGGAGAGGGGGAATTCAAAACAAAAGCGTATTACCTTTGCTGCAATGCCAAACTTTGCACAGTCAATAGCTATGCGTGTTGCTCGCCCAATACTTTCCTTTGTCCTTTTTAAGGTCCCAAGCATTGCTTCAAAGTACAACAAAGCAGCACGTCCTGCTTCTGTTGACTTTCCCATGGATCTTGATTGTTGGGTTGCTTCAGACCCATACTTACTTTCATCAACAGGACAAGATAAATTTTGCTTCTGGTGTAAATGAACATCAGGGCTACAACTACCATTGTGAAGGATATTACTACTGTCTGATGTAGAAACATTGCAAATTGACGTGTTTGGAGGTGATCCTTGTGGAATGCAATCTCCCCCATCTGTCAAGGATGGACTTGACCGAATGCCCGAAATAACCTTTTCACCCAAACAGTCATCAGATGTTGAAACATAATTCAAATCCTCCTCTGGCCCTTTCCATTGTACCTCTTTTATGACCTCACTCCTGAAATTAAGGAACAGTCATGAGCTTTCTTGAAAAAAATAATTGGAGCATAAATAGATTTTTCTCATTAATTGATCTCATTTAATAGTGGCAATAACTGAAACATGAATACAAAAATATCAATTTACTCCATGGGTTTCAACCATAGTGAGCAGTAATCAAAATGATCTAAATAAGGAAAGCATAAGTCCGTCTAATTAAAATCTATAACAAAATATATAACAGAAAAGGGAGAAAAGCAGGAAAAACTTGTCATTTAAGACTGTAAAGATTGTTTTTCATTCTTTTTATAAATTTGCAGTGAAGATTGTATAAAAAGATTAGAGGCAGTTATAAAAATCCAAAACCGAGCTTACATGTCATTTGCTTTGTTAACATCATCAACTGCTGGATTCAAACACTTCTTATCCTCACAAACAACATCTTTCTGAGGCAGATCAATATTATTTGGGGGCGAACTAATTTCTTTCTTTGTCACATCTGTCACAGAATGAAGGCTTATTCCATTATGCTCTGATGCATCAGATGTTGTATTTGAATAATTCACAGTTGTAATATTGTCTTCACTATTTGGTGCTGGTGGTAATGACTGGTCAAGTGAATTTTGATTGCTTTCAACTTCATAACATTTTGAATCAAGATTTGGAGAAATTTCTCTATGTACCTCAGTTTTGAAATCTTCATTAGCAGTATGAAAAGCAACAAAGTCACTAAGTTTTTCAACTTGGTCTGCAGCATTTGGTTGAACATCATTGCCAGTTTCTTGTTGGAACTTGGTTGATAGCTTATCCACTTGTTTAGATGATTTATTCTCCGTTGAAATAACCGGATTTGCATTGGCTGACAAACTCTGCACAATGATATGAGAAGAATTACCACTGCAGGTGTCAAACTTTTGCAACCTTAAGCCACCACCTTCATGATCATTAATAGTCATATCTGGACTTGTCTTGATAGCAGATAAAACGCACATACCAATTGATGTCATTCTGGAGGACGATACTTCTTTACGAACTTGACCTTCTTCAGCAGCATTAGCCGACATAGCTTCCAAAGCACGATGAAGGCGTTTAGATGGAGGTAAAGCAGCTTCATCATCCACAGAGCTGAATGTTTGATCTCGTTTCGTATTACAAATCTGATTTTCTAAACATGGAGCAGAAATATTTGAAGGAGAAACATTATCCATAGCACCATTCAGGACCGATGAGCCTCCATCAGCAGAGCTCCCATTCTCACAATTTGAGGATGTTATCATCTGTGGTGGTGAGTTAATATCTTCCTTAACGCTTTTCCCAGGAGCATGCAGAATGCTATTGAGTTCTGCCTCTGTGGAAGATGATTTACCCATTCTGACTCTCGCTCGCTTCACAAGGGGCAAGTGTTCATCACCATCTTGTTCAAAGCATCTCTCTTCTGAATTTCTGCAAATATTCTGGGAACTTTGACTGGCATTCTGCACACCAAGTTCTTCCTCAAGCTTAATGGTAGGCTTGGAAGCTTCTTTGGTTGCCCTCTTCCTATTCGGGTTTCTTTTCTTCTTATTGACCACACCCTTTATTTTAAGATCAAGGCCTTTGTTCAGCTCAACTTCTTCAGGGCATTCAATAGCTTCAGTGTGTTTAAAATTTGAATCTATCGTACTACCCTCATTCAAGCTAAAATCATCAGAATCAATTGTGTAAGAGCTATTGTCTTTGTCCTCCACGCTACCATTCAAGACAAAAGCAGATGAATCAAAATCATCACAGCTAACAATATCAGGTGATTTCCTATGACGTTTATTCCTTCTTACAGATGCACCCTGTGCTGCATTGGCTAACGGGCTGCCAGCACTCTTTCCACTGTCATTACAAGGATACATAAAGTTTTGGACCCGCGATGAGCTTCTAGACCTTCGTACTGGCATATGTCTATCTGTTACAAAGCCTTGCGGGCATAAGTCACCAGCAGATCTCTTTCGAGAAGAGTAAGTAACTGGCTTCGACAATTGTACAGAAGGAACATTATTAGTAAGCTCCTTTGATGTCTCCTTAATATTATGAGATTGATCCTTCAATTCAAAAGCTGAGTCATCTTCAGCTGGACATACTAACTCATGTTTGTCAATAACAGAATTTGAAGATTTCATAGGTAATGTAGGTGTGAACTCAGGAGCATCGGTCTGATCCTTGTCATATGAGTTCAATGGATTTGAAAGATTTGCATCAGCAACATTGCCACCACAATTAGGTTCATCAAGTTGTCTCTCTTTTTTTAATTTCTCATAACTATCAACAATTTCCTTCACAGCACGAACAAAGTCAGCACCCTTTCCTTGACGTTTCACAAGTGACTGTTTTTTCTCCTCGGTAAATGCTTCAACATCAGCAGGATTGCAGAACGCACTGCACACACAAAAGATGTAAGGTGTCTTGTGCAAGGGGGAAACTATATCATAAGCGGGAGAACAAAAGCTTCAAAATAAAAAATCATTACTTTTATCAGAAAAAAACATACTTTGTCAGTGCTCAAATTACATAGCAATCTACATTGCAACAAACATAAAGTGTTTCCGATAAGACCCGCAAATTCGGCATAAGAATTATCAAAACTATGGCCAATTTTTAAATTAGATCACCAATGAAGATACATACTTTCAAACTTCACCTCCTGATATTATCTTTTTAGCCCATCAGGTTCATTTAAATTACATCCTTCCATCAAAAGTGCATTTGATCAACTTTAACCCTAAACCAATCCAATCAAATCCAAACTAATTTATCATTTGAGGGCAAAAAACAAGCTGCATTGCTCAAATTCGATAAATAAACCGCTAGTTTCAAAATTCAATTTGCTTAAACAATCCTCCCCCATTCAGTTCAAAATTTCAAATATTTATTACCAGACGTTTTTCAAAACCGTGCAATGCTCTGCCACCCAATTATTCTTCATAAATCTCCAACATAAAATGCATCTGTTAAAACCATACTCCACCTCACTCGAAAAAAAGTACAAATATAATACTAAACAATAATATACTAGTACCAACCTCAAGTGCTGCTTCTTACCATTTAGTTGATGGAATAACAGATTTAAGATTACAAATTCAACTCCAAAATAACTATTCTACCACTGTAAACAACTTTTTCCCTTCCCATAATCATTTTCTCGTCTATTTGGAATTCTAATATTCTAATTTGTAATACTAAGCTGCTTAATGTAGATTAGTTCTAACTGGTATGATTGTCAGTTACAGTTCTAATTCTTACTTGAATCGTAAATATTGTACTCATGTAATCAGTTGCAAGCAAAGACTTCAGAATTCAAAAGTCTCTCTTAAATTCTATCTTTATTTAAATTTCTCTTTCCATAATCTTCTCACATCAAATTTCTCAAAAATATAAATTTCAGTAACAAATATTCTACATTCGGTCAACAAAGTGAGTAAAATAGAGAGGGAGGGAGGGGGAGTAAACATTTGAACAAAGAGAAAAAAAAAAAAGAATAACTGGACAATGATAATAAAATAAAAACATAGGACATCAATCATATTTTATCCAGAGAATAGAGACTTGGAAGGTCACAAAGTTTACAGAGGAATAGAAAGAGATGGAGAGAGTGGTAGGGAACAAATATAAGAGGAAGAGAAAAGAGATGAAAGGCTTAAAAAAGGAAATAAAGAACAAAGCACAAAAAAATGC
The DNA here is from genome assembly GCA_037974775.1 of Cicer pinnatifidum. Taxonomy (NCBI): domain Eukaryota; kingdom Viridiplantae; phylum Streptophyta; class Magnoliopsida; order Fabales; family Fabaceae; genus Cicer; species Cicer pinnatifidum. The sequence continues at coordinate 2,093,264 of JBBPBR010000005.1, forward strand.
AGTTCGTCGAAGAAAGAATACACAAAAAGAAAACTAAGTTTTCCTTAAGTTAGCCATGCACCAGAGATGTGTGAGCAAGACATGGCAGAGAGCGCGGTAAGTTGTGTGTATTTAGGTTTAAAACAGGTGGGTTGGTGTGACTCACCCATATTTTCATTTTTCTTTTTGAAGTTGATATTGGCACCCTTTGGAAATTAGACAACATTGGTTACAATTACAAAAATACCATATAGGGTCCACAAAAGAGCCTAATCCTACTCCAATGCCTCTTTTGTTTACAAGTTTATGGCATCAGAAACATTGATATTTACCAAGTATACAGCAACTACAAAACACTACAAGGTAGTCTATCAAAATTAAAGTTGCAAGTCAGCAGACGTTCATGTTCAAGCTTATAATGGGCCAATTCAGATAGAGTAATGAAGTTGCAGAAAAAGATGAACAGCCTAACATTTTTATCAGTCCAGAGGCTGACCAGTTTTCTTGGGTTGAGTGCTGTTATGCAATTCTGACTATTTTTGATTTATATGAGGTGGTTTGGTTCAACGAGATAATGCAGTCAAGTTTTCAAAACTATGATAAGAACCTCTTGACATTCGTATTTTTTACCTCTATGACATATTATTGATAAGCTAAAATGAATGATTAAAACAACCACACGCATATATAAATTGTGTCCTAGTGATATTTATAAAGCTGGTCTAACTGTCTGGCAAGCTGACTCCCATAACCAGAGCATGTCTTAGTTAATAATTGCTATGATTAGTACAACAAACAACAGAAAATGTTTATAACAGTTTAAAATATTCAAAATATATAAATGCCATGCAACTTCAAGCTACCTAAGGTATGCATACCCATCTCCTCAACAAGCACTGTCCCCTTATGTAGCCTATGATGACTCAAAACCATAATCTTTTACGAAGCAAAGATAAAACAATGAAAATGTATTCTCATATAATACAATTGTCCACACTAAAGAGGGCAATCTGCCATGCCTACAAACACCATAAACCTTTATACGCAAATCAGTCTAGTCAAAGCTCCTAGAAATAATGCCAGTAAAGAAGGGAAAACATTAATAACAGTATAACACCACCTAACAACTTACCATAAATACCAATAATTGAGTATTAAAATAATACCATGATTGAAATTTACTAGCAAGCAGCAAATCCATAAGCATACTTACTACCGTGATTGAAAATGGTATTTTCAATTGCTAAACATTTTACATTTTCATATCAATCGTAATAAGCATACTTACATTTGTTGGGTTCCAAAAAAGTAAACGAGCACTTTCTTCAAATCGGTGGAATAACCCCACTTCTCCGGCTCACTGACCTGCAACAAGCAATGAACTTGAAATGTCAAATGATATATGAGAAAAAAAACACTTTCTTCGAATCAGATTTTTAACCAAAAATCCTACTTCTTTTATATCTTTATTGTGTGTTTGGGTCTGCATTTAACAAGTGTAAATTCGAATTAATTTAATTTTGTAAGATCAATTTGGTTAAAAATTGAATTGAAATAAAGTAATTAGCGCTTTGACCTTGTTACTCTAAAAGCAAGTGTGATGTTTGATGTAAAACAGTAAAACTTGGAGCAAATATTTCAACCAGACGCAAAAACTACTTTTGATCACTTCTAGTCAAACAGAGATTTGGAGGCAAAATCAGTTCTGAACCACTCCACTGTAAATACAGACACACTTATAATGTGTCAGGTCAGAAGTTGAAAGATATCAAGGGGTGAAATTGGAATTGAAAAAAAATGTAATGTTTAGAGAATTAAAAAAAAAATATGAGAGTAACTATCACTTAATTGAAGGATAAAACTTACAATAATTGTAACAAGGGTAACATAGAGTCGTGCAATCTCTCCTCACTCATGCTTTCATCTCTTTCCCACTAATTTTGTCTGTATGCGCATGCAGACACGCATAGGGTAACATTACGAAGTCTTGCACTCTCTCTTTTGTGACACTTGTGCTTTCATCACTCACTGCCCCACTTTTTCTTTTGTCTATGTTTTCATTACAATTAATCACAAATTCCCTTAACTACTTCAATTAATTACAAATTTCCTTAACTACTAACCAGTGTCCAAGTCAAGGGTGATTTCTTCATTTTAGCTGTTCCTTTTCCTCTCCCATACTCTCAACCCAATCATGTCTAAGATAATCCATCTGTATCCTCACATCACACGGGAATTGGGTTGAAAATAGGAGCTTTTTAATTCTTGGAACTTGAAACTACCTTCAGATTATCAATAAGGTTGCATAATGTGAAATAACCTAAATATTATTCCATTTTACCAAACTTGATGAGAAACGGAAATTCCAATCTATCATTATCATTTACTTACCCCAAAAAAAACTTATTCAAGATTTTTTACCTTAAATTTTAAATATTACCAAGCATATAGTTAACTATACATCGTTATTTTCCCCAAGTGGACATGGATAGTGATGGGGATCTCAAAGCAGGTGGTTACTTCATCCTATTGTCACAGCTACCAAACGTATAAGAAGTTTACTTTCTCTAATTAAAACCCTATTTGAGTTTGCAGTACTTTTTTCATAAGAAATAAAAAAGAAAAAAAAAATCCATGAATAAGAAATTAGGTCTAAGGGTAGGATCCGCAAAAAAAATGAATAATCACAACATACTGAACCAATAATTCTAAAGTCCACCAACATGCAGTGTGAAAAATTACATCAAAAACTAAACAATCAACAGAAAGAACAAACTTTAAACATAAAAATTGCAGGATAGAAAAAAAAAACAGTTACCGTGGCAGGCCATGCAGGGAATCCCTTAACTTTAGCAAGAACGAGATCGCCGACTTTCCATTGACGAGCGGCGGCGGCGGCTGCCGCTGCTTTGCTGCCGCCTTTTCTACGGCTAGGGGCCATCGGAGGAATCCGACGGCGCTATTGTGATGTGAAGTGAATTGAATGCCGAAATCGTTGTTTAATGGAACGGATTGGCACTGTGTTGAATTCGCCTATGGAATTGGCAGGCATTGAAACCCTAATTAGGAGAAAGATCGGGGAAATGAAAATTGGTGTGAGAAGGAGCGAGAGACTGTGCGAAAGAAAACCCTAATTTGGAGAGAGAGAGAGAGAGAGAGAGAGAGAGACAGAGAGACAGAGAGAGAGAGAGAGAGAGAGAGAGAGAGAGAGAGAGAGAGAGAGTTTGAAAAGATTTTGAGCAAGTGGTTTTTTGAGAGAGATATGAGTTGGTTAGGTGGAAGCTGCTAGGGTGCGCAAGGAGCATGGGCTCCTGGTTTTCCTTGAAGTGGGCTAACGTGCGCTAAGTGCTGACAGTGTCTCTTTCATTCATTATTAGATACTTTGGTTCGGTGCACGTGACTTGATAGTAGACTAAATAAATGGGCCTTGTACCCATTTTGAGGTTTTTATGGGCTTAGTTACATTGGATATGATGTAGTATTGCTGCTATCTCACCCCACAACTTTCATATCCCTCCACACACTCACATTTTCTAAGCTCAAATTTGAAAGTTTAAGAGGAGAGGAAAAAAGGTTTTGAAAAAAATTTATGAGTTTAAGGAAAGATAGTCCTCCAACTTAAAAATGGGGTTTAGTTTTTTATATATAATGCAAATTGTTTTTGATATGTGGGAATTCATAAAATATATTGAAAAAAAATAATGTTAGCAATACATACCGTTTAAGACATTTTTTTATTAGTTAAAATTTATATGAATTTTATCAAATTTAAATAAAAATCGTGTGAATTTCAATCAATAGAAGAAAATATGTAGAAGTGTAAATGAAATGGAGATGTTGTTAGCCGACCTTAATTGTAAGTGTGTAGCTATCAATACAAATTAACTTAATTTTCAAAACATAAAATTATTCTACAAATTAAATCTATTCCGTAGGACTTTAAAAAGTTTTTCAAAATTTTTCTATATTTTTTAAATAATCTTTTAATTAAATATATATCAATCACAAATGTTTGTTTTATTTCCTATAGAAATAATATCTCAAATAAGGTATGAGAGGGTGGTCATGCTACTACCTTTCTTTAATAAGTTGGCACATTTTTATATTTAAATATTATAAATAAGTTTTTTTGTGAAAAAATAATAGAAGCAAGACATTTATTCGTAATAATTTGATTATTCTATTCTGTTCAATAACTATAAAGAAATTTTTATCAACAATAAAAATAAAAGATGTTGCAGTTATTCTATTATTGCAAATAAATTAATTAGTTACATTAAAAAAGATGTTGGTGAACAATTTAGTAATACATCACATATAGATTAATTTGACTATTTAAAACAGTCAAACTCTACCTTTTTTTTTTGTCATACATTTTATATAAGTAAATACTATTGTGATTTTTTTTTCTGCTTATTAGTTAAGTTTAATATATTGGTTTTTGAAAATATATATTTTCCTTTATATTTGACCAAATCATTAAACTATCAAATTTTCAAAACTATGTTTTTCGCCACAGTATGCGATTTTTCTATCTTTTACTCTTTCACATTCCCCCAAAACTCATGCATTACCTTTTCCTCCATATTCTCAACCTGAGCATTGCAGTTCATAGTTTTTAAAACTGTGTTTTTGGAATTAATGTTAACACATTAAAAAATTTAAGGAAAATTAATTTGTACAATGGTTTTGTTTGAAAGTTAAATTCTAGAATGCGAGTATTTTAAAAAAAAATATATCACATTTTTTTTGGGTGTTTTATTATTTTTTTTTTTAAAAATTGAATTCAAAAAAATTGATTAGTGATTTATCTCAATCTTTTTACATTATTTTGTGCTCAATAAAAATTTAGGGTGAGAGGATAATGTCTCAATCTAAAAGGAGAAGACTTTAAGATTTACTGAACATTTTAAAGGAATTTACAATTTGTTTATATTCTAAAATGATATATTTTCACTCTTGATTAATCTTTCGTGCAGGTCTCTCTCATTTGATTTTGTAAATAACAAAAAGAATGGAAATAAAGGAAGGACCAAAGGGGAGTGGAGCAATGTTAAGCGGAAAAACACGGGGATATGCTCCACTAACACAAGGCTACCAAATCAAAAAGACATTTTGTATAGAGAAAATTATTTTTGATTTATGATGTTCATATTCTAACACAAGTTGATCTGTCAAAATGAGTTCAGCCGATTAGGTTAGTCTCTTTTGACTCATATTTTAATATAGAGTGTGTTTTAAAAAAGAAGACTAAAAAATGAACGAGTCTTTTTGACTCGGTCTATTTAGTCCATATTGAAAATGAGGTTAGGACATACTAGATTAATGAGTTACAAGTTGATCCACACCAATTAAAAAAAAAAGGTAATTTATAAAAATAAAAAATGAAAATAAATTGTGAGCAAATTTGAATTGAGTAAGAGATGAACAAAATCATCATGCATATCACACAATATTCATCCAGAGATCCTTTCATCTCTCAAATATTCATATTTATACTCATTTGGTTCTCAACTATTAAGCCTTGTTGACTTCTTCTATCATTTATGATAATTTTGTACATATTCACAAAACTATGTTGCAAATATATTAATCTAGAGATCCACTTCATCTCTCAAAAATTCATATTTATACTTATTAGATTCTCATGTTTTTTTTAGTCTTATTGACTTCTTTTATCATTTATGATGAATTTGCACATATTTACAAAACTATATCGCAAAGTTAATTTATCAACAAATCCAACCCTTATTTAGTAGACAAAATATTTGTTTCATTTGACGAGATTAAGTGATTTTTATGAAATGGTAAAAAATTCTCACAAAATTAGATCTCTAATTGAATATGTGACACTTAATAATATATTTTATTTTTGTTGTTATTTAGTCTATTTTTGTTTATATTGTTGTCATATCTATAAAGATATTTAAAAAGTTATAAATAGATATATTTATTTGGACAAAATATAGATAGACAATGGGACATAAAGTGGATTAGTAATGACTTTGCAACATAAATGCAACAAGAATAATATTTGATTAATTAATGGGACATCATAAAGAAGATTACTATTTGTGTTGTGCATTCTGGGGGGTACAACAACTGTGTTTAGTGCAAAAAACAGGTTCGAGACTGATTGCAACATAATGTACGTGGCAGCAACAAGTAATGGTCATCGAGACTGATTGCAAACAAATTTTCGATGCGATCAATGGTTACAACAACTATGTGAATGATATAGGTAGTAATATTAATAATTGTAAGATGTTTATGTCAAATTTTAACAACTTTGAGGTAAGTCATGATAGGCGACAAGCTAATCGGGTGGCTCATAGTTTGAATCGAGTATCCCGTATATATGCTGGTCCCATTGTTTTTACTTACATCACACATTGTATTGAAAATATTTTGATGAATGAAATGCATTGAGATGCTTCCTTTTAAAAAATTTGATTTTAAATGAATTTTTTTATACAAAAATATTATTTGATTTAAAAGATAATTAAATATAAAGTGATTCATATTTAGATACAAATAATATAAAAATGAATAGAATAAATAAATTTTGAGACTAAAAATCAATTATTGACTCGTAGTCAATTCTATTCCAACATCCAAAAATGTTAAAAATCAATTTTATATTTTTTAAAAATTTATTTTATCCTAATCAAAACATACACTCTATTTCCACCATGTCCCGTGACAACCCTCACACGACGTACTAGTATTGTTAGTTTTAAATTTTACTATAAATAATAATAATAATAATAATAATAATAATAAATAATAATAAATAATAATAATAAATAATAATAATAATAATAATAATAATAATAATTGTTTATATTAAATTAAAATTAAATCCTATTTGATTTTATAAATTTTTATATTAGGGATGATTTCAAATTTTAATAATATTTTGTTGTCAATACCACTCATCTTAGTACTAGTATTGTCCAAGTATGCTTGACTGTAAAATTTTGACGAGATTTAGTAGATTAATGTTGATATGATCCTAACTTAAATTTTAGTATTCTTTTACTCTGCCTATATAAAACAATAATGTTATTAATTCACTTTATTATTATCTTTTAGTGAAGGTTACTTTTTATTTAATTTTGTCCATTTTTTATCCAATAAATTGAGATTTCGATAGTTTTATTTTAAGTTAAATTTAGAATAATATTAATTAAATAGAAAAAGTTAATGTCATCAATATCAATGGAAGAAAGTTTAGTATACCAAAATGGAAATTGACATTGTCTTTATTGATAGTTGTTGATTATTGATTTTACCATATAGCCAGCTCAACACACACACACACAC
>JBBPBR010000005.1:2108441-2153793 GCA_037974775.1 Cicer pinnatifidum
AAAAAAAAAAAAAAACTTGTTGAAGAGTTTTTAAGAAGTCAGAGGAAATTGCACCCTAATAAAAGTGACATGTGATGTTTAAAATGTCTCCAAAAGAAACAAAAATATTTTAAGGTCCTTGAGTTAAAATTAGTTAATTATTTATGATTTTACCGACAATTATTTTTCTATTTTTTGTTTATATTAATAAGTTATAATTTTTTTTAAACATTTGACACTTGGGTAGCGTGTAAACTCATATTTCTTTAAACCAATTTGATAGAAATGCTAGCAAATAATATATAATCACCTTCTTCAAATTAAAAGCGCTGTAATCCATATTCCTCCATCTTCGGGGTCCTTTTCTTTCAATATAGAAAAATAATTAATTGACAAATTGGTTTTTAATTGAATGCATAATACATTAATTGATATTCAAGTATAATAAAAATTGTAATTTTAAATTAACTTCGTCACATATGTTTTCATCCTAATTAAAAAAAAAATGGGAAGGAAATTAATAAAAGGGGTGATGAAAATCTAAGTAATTAATTTGATGAAATTTACGATTCTAATAAGTGGATGTATCTTTTTCAACTATGGAAGGATTGGGTGGATTTGCTTTCATGATTTTTATGTGTTTAGGGAAATAAGGGTTAGACTTCTTTCAATTTGAAGAGAATGATTAACGTTCTAGTTAACTTTCATTTTGTTTCTCATAAATCAAATTAGACTCAATAAATATCAACTCTCATGTGTGTGTTAAGTAAAAAAATTGACAATTCAGCGACACAGATAAAGAATAGAAAGACACTTGATGACAAAGACTTAAATGAATAACAGAATATTAATTCAAAGACTATAAAATATTTTTATTTATTTCAAGGAATGTTAGTAACAACACATGTCACTTTCGGGGAGTAAAACAAGAGTTTACTTAATAAAAATGTGTGTATTACTGGGGAAACAGCTAATTACATTTTGATCTTATTGACTTATCTTCAAATAAAATATTTATATGCATTAATTTTTATATTTTTTACGAACATAATATTTATTAACAGGCACTAACAGTGCAAAGATTAGACAAACCAAGAATTACAATGATGGGTTTTGAGGTTGCATGGCTATTCAGTTCTAAGTTTCTAAATGTCCACCTCTTAAGCAAACGAGCCTCATTTGAGTCATTTATATACTTGCTTGCTGCAAAAGATATTAGTACCAGAGGGTTAAGAGGGTTAAGTGCTTTCAGAATAGTTCTCGAGGCAGGAACTAGACTATTGTATATAACAGCAGTGCAAGTCCAACTTGTCAGCTCCTATTTTTAATGCGTGAAAAAATCACAACCTCATGCAGAAATCTACAGACGTATCGTGGTAAAATGGAATAGCATGTAGTGACTAACGCGTTTATTTCATGCTGGGAACGTGCACACTTATCTGTGTTGAGTAGTTTCGAAATCAAGGCCTTTACACCTCAGTAATTCCTCCGTCCATTTTTTCACAAGAATATTCACACAAAAACGTTATCATCTCAGTTTTCCCAAAAACTATTTTTTCAGGCGAGTAGCTCTAATGAAAAATATGAAGAAATATCAATGCACAAATCAAAATGTAAAAGCAAACAAAAAAGACAGTCAATATTCTTCATTTCAGACAAAAGTTACACTGCAAGAGAGAACAAAAAACATTAGACAAAGTGAGAAACCTATCCAAGACAGATCTACAACAGCACCAAAACACATTACATTTACATCTAGACAGGTAGTAAGGAACAACAAATAAAAATTTCCACTAATCCTATAAATGCTTATCATCTCCCTTATCCACGGCTCACTGTAATTTTTTAATGTGAGTGGAACAGGGTTCTCTACAGAGACCTGGTCATTTTTCATACTATAGTCTTTGCTTCACGCGCCTTCCATTTATATCGCTGCCATCAAGTATTTGCTCATTCCTATGCTTGCACAGGAAGTCCGAATGCTCAGTAAATCTAGCCACGTACTCCAAAAGCTCAGTCAAAACAGATGGGCAACTTTCCTTCAAGTACTCGAAACCATCAGTTTGCATCACAGCTGAAGAAAATAAAGGAACCAAAATACTTCAGTTCATAATCATAGTCCTTGATTAAGAATAAATAGGTACAAACTATTCTTTTTGTTGTTATTGAACCCATATAAATCTACCAAAAATTTGGGTAAAACTGTAAAAGCCAACTACATATAAAAAGGCCACTAAACTTGATTTGCATAAACAAATTAGTTGTAATTTTTTGTAAAAATTATCAATAAAAAAAGTTCCTTAATAAACCAAAAGCTTAAATGTCATAAATGAATTTAGGAATTTTTGGTCAAGTTCAAGCGGGAGGGCACATAATAATGAACAAAGCATAAATGTCACTAATGAATTTAACTTTCATTGATAGCAACATACTGACTATCAGACCTTTTAATGTCCCAATTACCCCCTAATACTGCACTTCTTTTTCTTTTTTTGCCGTATGTGTGTTACAAAATAGAAGACCAATTAACTAAAACAAACCTCTTAGATTTTCAGGCCTTGCAATGAATTTCAAACAGACTGCTTTCAGCCGGAAACAATGGTGTTGCTCAGCCAAAGCTAAAGTTGTAGCTACAGTGTTTATTGCAACATCTTCACACAGACTTGCTTCACACATCAGCCTAAGTCTATCTAAGCCATACCGATCAGCTGCTGCTAGCAGATGTTGAGACATCAAGGTTGTTGCCCATTTTGAGCTCAACCCAGTAAGGTCTTGCATGTCAGGTAGTGAGTCCCAATATATAACATGAAGCAATGCCTGCAAAATAGAAAAACATGGCATAGCACAGCAGACAAGTTGCACATTCCATATGCACATTGTTAAGCTTTATCCGTAAGCTAAATAATACCACAAACACATTAAACAGAAGCACAGCTCGTTGTAAATGTACGTAAACTGCATAAAATCAAAGGCTAACCAAAGGTTTAATAAAGTGTACAGACTATAAACAAGAATTAGATAAACCAGCTGGAACAACTCAACAGAGAAGTACCAAGCAACAAAGGAACATATAACTACAGTCAATTCATAAAAGAAAAAAACCTAACACAATAAAATATGTTCACTTCTCGTTGGAGGAATACTACAAAATATATGTATATCAGAACATCACAATATTTTTTGCAAACACATTTTAAGAAAATACACCCAACAAATGCCAGAGGTAGGCAGTATTGGGCATTGCGTTGTTTGCAAAAATAATAAGGGGAAAAACTCTAAAAAGCATGAAGTGCAATGTGAATATCGGAACAGAGACAAAAAGAATAATCAGAACATATTTTACAACAGTGTCGCAAACATAAATCAAAACAAGAGGAAGCAGCGAAGCACAAAGAAAATTTATGTAAACCTTGAAAACTGGAGCCTCAATGTCTTCAACTTTTATACACTGGGTATTCTGATCTTTCATAGGGCCAAAAAGCTGAGCTCTAAAAACAGCTGATCGAGCTGCTAGTACCAATTTATGAGCTGCAAAAATTTCACCATTCACTTCAAAACTCACATCACTGCCTTTTCCACTTTCCAGTAGCTTCCCAAACTGGTGACCAATACTAGAAGGTGATATTGCAATTGAATATGTTTTAGGGCCCTCTGTATGTGACCTCACAACACCAACACTACAATTCACACTAAGGCAATCATCTTTAAGGTAATCTGATGTCTCCAGTGCTGTTCTCTTGAAAAATCTTTTGTATCCCCTGAAACACACAATTTAGAACAGTTAGCCTAACCACACTGTTCAGCTTTCCTTGTCACAAAAAGTTCCGTGTATTAAATTTACCAGGAAATATTTGGCCAAACCAAATTCAACAAATACATCCGATGGAAGACAATAAATTTCAATAAATCTCTGAGACGATACTCATCAAATAACATGAACCCTTCCCCCTGTCAAAGGAACAAATACACTAGTAATCCCTTCATCCCCTTTTCAAACAGCATTCAAAACACTTCAGAATCTACTAGTCATAAATAAATATACATATAACTTTCAAAATTTCATCATTCCAAGTATCCCACATTGGGTATTCGAGAACATGCACATGACAATCAATCACCCATGATTTAAAACAAAAAACCCATCAGGTGCAAAGCTATACAAACACTACCCTCGTGCACAAAATAGGGACGACGGAACTTAGCAAAAATAATTTTTTAATTAATCAAAATTATAAAAATGACATCTTTTTCAGACAAATCTAACTCAGTGATGACTAATAGTAACAACTAACCACATGCTACCACGGTATTTTAACGTGTACGGTCCACTCTCCAATGTCCTTTCAAAATGGCTATGAACCTTATGCCTCTCTTTCCCACTCTGATCCAAAAGCGTCAACTCAAAGAGTGCCCTAACATCAGTTCCTTCGCTAGCAAGCGCAATGAAAAGCGAAACATACGTTGCATTATCCTCCAAACTCTTCCCATCAGGGTAGAAATAAATCGCCCAATCGTACCCTCCCACCGAGAATATCTCCGAAGCTATGTACTTCCCAATTCCAATCCCTTTCGACAATGAATACCCCGTTATCTTGAACTTGTGGGAGCCTTTAACCGTTTCGGTTATCGACGTCGACGATGATGTTGCCGGAGCTGAAGAAGGTGATGCCGGTGATGAATTCGAGGAAGGTCTCGATGTTTCTCGCATAATCTTACCCATGCGTGAGAAACAAGAGATGAATCGGAAACAATGTGTTGAAACTGAAATTAGGGTGAGATTGTTGAGAATCTAAACGCGATCTACGATTTGTTGGAAATTGATCCGTAGATAATCTTTATCTCGGAAGGCGAGATTTTGGTGAGAAAATATAGGGTAAGATTTGTGAGATTCTGAAAAGATGGAAATTTTCTAGGGTTTGGATTTTTGGACAGAAGATAAATGAAGAGAGAGAAAATGAAGAGGAATTTTGGATGGTTATGATGAAGCTTTTGTTTTCCGACAAAAGGAAAAGAAAAAGTGAATATGTCACGCGCCTTGGCTTCGCGCGTGGTTTAAATGATTGCTTTGGGTGGCTTTGTTTTGGATGGTTTGTTTTATTTTGGGACACGTGTCAATCGACTATAAGCAGATCTTGAAGCTAATAAGCTGACGAAGGCCTTGACAGTGAATTTTTTAGTCACGTTTGACGGCGGCTCCGTTTCCACGATCTGAAGGTAACCCATACACAAAAAGTTTGAGATATCAAAATTTAACAACCACCATTTATTTGAAGGAAAATAAATACTTTGACATCAACATTGAATAATAGGGGTGGACATGCATAGAGCTATTAATAAAATTTCAAAATCTAAATTTTTTTATTAAATATTTAATATTAAATTTTTTATTAAAATGAAATTTTCAAATTTAAGTTTATTATTTTTGTGAGTTTAAATGAGGAATTCATGGGTTTATTGTTTTATTAATTGCAAATTTTTTTAAAATTTATTTTTCTCGATCAAAAAAATTTTCAAAAAATTATAAAATATTTTTTTTTGAGAAAAATTGTACATATTTTTTTATTGAAAAAATCAAAAGCTTTTTAATTGAAATTTTTGTAAAAAAAAATAATTTTGAATTTTTTTAAAAAAAATAGACTTATAAACTCTACTAAACTTACAAATTTTTAAGAGTTTTTCTTTTTATAATATTTTTATTATAAAATTATTTTGCTCTCTAATCTATAAATTAAACCAATAATTAATAAATTTGTAAAATTTACACTTATAGAAAGTGTGTTATTCATTTGTGAAAATATGCAGGTGGACAAGTGTGTGTGTTTGTGTTATTAAACAAGACTTTTAGTTTCCAATAAATATAAACGGTTAGCATCGGAACTCTAAATTCAATATGTCAAAATATTGAACTAGTCCTATCGATGTTGTTTATTGTATTAATTTTTCAAAGTGATTTGACTTTCTGTATAGCTAATTTTTTGGGAGAATAAGACCAAAAAAAACAGACTTTCAAGACACTAAGAGAAGAAATTGGCTATTTTTGTTATTGAAGCAAAGAGAAACAGGGGTGCTAGATACAAAACATTGTGGGTCCCATTACTTTTATCTTATCGCTGATTTGAGAAGAAAGATGCTAGAGCCTAAGAGAAGCCATTTTTGTATGTTATTCCCATCATACCTTTCTCTTCTTCTAGCTAGCTTCTTGTCACACTTAAGCGTGTCATTTTAAATACACTTGATGTCTTGACGGGTCTTTGTATATGGAGAAACGAGAAATACATGTAGATGAATATTGAGTTTCACTCTATTTTATTTCTCTCTTTCAATGAGTCATAAAAAGATATGAAAGAAATAAAGATATACAAACTCTTATTTGATGTTGGGGTTTGGAGTATGTACTACCTTATCTAAGACATTGAATTAAGGATGCAAATTACTAACTATATTAATTAGTATTATTATTGAATTGGACTCTCTCTGCCCATAACATAATTGTTGTATTTAATAAATTTCAGACGTATTAAAAAAAGTGATAAATAAAAAAAAATGCTAATGATTTTCTCATATTATCATTATTGTCCATTAAAGTATTTCAATTATTATACAAAATTATGGAATAATAAATTAGAAGTCATACACATAATATTAATTATATGGCACAATTGAAAAATTGAAGAAATTAAAAGTATGAAACTAAAAATGGCATTCTTTAAATACGTTTTTTTTATATAAATATGAGGGTTATTATAAAACACATACAATATTTGTTTAAATAGATAAATGTGAATTTACATCCTCAATTTTGGAGATACACTCTCTCCCCCTTCAAACGTCTCTGCTCAAATAATATGTATGTCAGCTTCTCATTGCTTCTGATGATTAAGTTTCTAACACCAGTTTTTTTGACGTACACCATAGTCCCACTGATCATGTGCATTAAAAACAAAGTGAGAGACGACCGACTACAACACCTGGGTTGCTGTCTGTCCAATTGTGATTCCAAGGCCAAGGTCATGAAGACCACCTGACCAAACAAGTCAAAGATATTATGATCAAAGATCAAACATAATGGAAGCAAATTGACACCTCTTTATACAGACATTAACCACAAGCTTGGATGTTTGGGCAAAAGCCAATAAGGTCTACTCCAACGTCACTCATTGCCTCTATGTCATCATTAATATTGTGTCTCTAAAACTATAAAAGATGGATGTGCATACTTATCTTGGTAAGCTTGATCATTTAAGTGTTGATTTTAAAACTTTTGTGCCATTTACTAGTGATATATAAGCTAATATCACTCAACACAATAAATTTTTCATATCTCTTTCCCTTGATGGTCTGCCATCTAGTCATGATTCCATATGTAACCAAATTTTATATGGACCCACTCAATGTCCGATCAATTAGCGAAAATCATCGTGACTCGTTATTTATTCATTCATTTATTCATCTCTCGTAGTGATTTCTCTACTCTAGTCTCTCATTCTATTCATTGTGGTGGACATAATGAAGGTTACGGTGGCTAGTGTCATGGTTCTTGCTTCACCTATAAACAATCATTATTCTCAGTACTATCTCTTTGACACTAAATACTTGAATTTTATGCTTAACCACATGACTACTACAAATATATTTCTCTTCCATATCTTACTCTAACTTTTTGCCAATTGTCATCTTAGCAAATTGTTCTAAAATCAAAAGTTCAAGGTCATGATCAAATAAGATGCATCTTATATGATCCCTAGTTTTCTAAAATTTTGTCTTTTGAATGTCAATCATTTCACTTAGGAAAACATATCTTTCGTACTTTTGTATCAATAAAATAAATGTGTCACATTCTACTTCAATTATTTTAATATTTGAGATTATAATTGTGTCTATTCAACTTTGAGTCATTGTTATCTTGTTATTCTCATTGATGACTTTTTCCATTGCACTTGATATTTTTTATGAAATATCGCTATGAATTTTTTAATAGCTTTCAAGGATTCTACATGGAAGTTTAATATCAATTTGGATCTTTAATTAAAATTTTACACACATGTAATGTTTGTGAATATTTATCCTCCTAGTTTCAAACACTTTTTACTTAGTTGAAAATTATTCATCAAAAAGCACGTGCTGATACAACACAATAAAGTGATATTGCTATACAAAAAACTTGAAACTTGGTTGAAACAACACACACCCTTCTCCTTCACTATAATGTTCTTCATTGCTTCTAAGGTGACCCAACTCTCACAACTTCAATCTAATCAGTCGCATGCCTTCCTTGTTTCTTCATTATCAAGTTCCTGTCTCAATCTTGCATCCTCAAGAGGATCTATATCATATGCCTCTTTGTGTCTTAGGTTGCACGTATTTGTCCACAATTTCACTAAGTAAATATAAACTTCCAGCCAAATCTTTCAAATGTCTTTTTATGGGTCCCCCACAGTCAAATAAAATGCTACATATTGTTGTTCTCAACTTAACAATATATTGTCTTCAATGATGTCATGGTACTTTCCTCAAAGAAATTTTCTGGTATCCTCTCTTGCTCCAACTACTCTTCCATTTATGTTGCATGCACTTGAACTATCCATTATATTACAAAAAGGTATTTTGTCCTCTCTTAATCATAATTCTCCTTATTTTTGTACTTGACACTCACTACAAGAAAACATGAATTTTGTGAGGGTCAAAAGCCCTCACAAAGGGAAAAAAAACAGCCACAAAGATAGATTTTGTGCGGGCTTTTGACAGCCACAAAGAAGCTGGTCACAAAATTTTGTGAGGGATTTTGCAGCCATAAAGTGTCTGAAACAGGTTGGCATTTGTGAGGGCTTTTGCAGCCACAAAAGTCTGCCTTTGTGAGGGCATAGACCGCTATAAAGGACAGGTTGAATTTGTCTGATTGGACCTTTGTGAGGGCTTTTGGCCGCCACAAATGACAGACTGACTGAATTTGCTGACTGGACTTTTGTGAGGGCTTTTGGCCGCCACAAATGCCAACGTAATTAAAAAATAATATATTTTGTGAGGGCTTAATTAGGCCGCCACAAAATAATTCGTATTTAATAAATTAATTTTTAAATTCAAAACTAATAGTTTATTATAATATTATATATGATAAATTAATATAAATATAATATTAAAATTTAAGTTATAATTAAATTAAAATTTAAATTAAATTTAAAATATAATGTAATTATAAATTAAATTTAATATATAATAAACTAATCTTAATTTAATTAAAAATTTAAAATAAAAAATTTAAATTAAAATTAAAGATTAATAATTAAATTAAAGATTAATTTAAATAATAAAAATATTAATAATAAAATATTTAAATTAATAACAAAATATTTTGTGTAGAGAGAAGGAGGAGATAATAGTTAGAATGAGGTTTTAGAGAGAAGTTTGATGTGAAAAAATGAAGGAGGAGCGGAGAAAAATATATATAGTGTTACCTTGAGCATTTGTGGCGACTAAAGCAGCCACAAAGTCCACGTAGGTTTAAAATTTTGTGGCTGCCTTTGCAGCCACAAAGTCCACGTGCGCATTCCTTTGTGGCGGATTTTGCAGCCACAAATGTTACTGGTCACGTCAGTCCTTTGTGACGGATTTGACCCTCACAAATTGATTTTTTGTGGCTGTAAAAGCCCTCACAAAATCCTTAAATATTTAACTGGATTTTGTGGCTGCCTAAGCCCTCACAAAATCACAATGTTGTGATTTTGTGAGGGCTTAGGCAGCCACAAAATCCAGTTAAATATTTAAAAATTTGTGAGGGCTTTTTCAGACACAAATAAAGACCAAATTCAATTTTGACATTTGTGAGAGATTTTTCGGTCACTAATTTGTGAGGGTTTTATTCGGCCACAAAATATTTATAAAGTTGGCCACAAAATGGTATTTTTCTTGTAGTGACTATAGCTATGTATATCTTTCACATTGTTTTTTATTTATAATTTGGATTATGTGTATATTTAGAAGTCTACAAGTGAAGTTATGTGACGAGGACATAATAACTAAGGATACTAGTGAAAAACTTCAAAGGTTACGGGGACCAATGATAGGGGCACATGTCAAGAAAGCTAAGGAATTGATAAACCAAATGATGACTATTGTCATAGAAGCAAGACCTAATTTAAAATGAATGGAGCCCAAATTAGTCGACTACATAAGTCCACATGGAGAGGACTTTCGGGCATGAGATGGTACCCATTTACTCTGTTTTATTTGGTTTAATTTATAATAAAAAGTGTGAGTTATAACTTGGTCTTAATTAGGCCTAACACTTATTTATTTGATCTGAGTGAGTGTTTTGATTAAGTGTGAAGCATTGGTTGCTCATGACATGGGTTGCTCAGCTTTTATTTTGGCGTTTTTTTTTATTAAGATAAAAGTGGGTTGAATGGTAGAGCAAAGTGGCGCCCAAGAGGCCTCAAATGGGAAGTGCAAAAGCACTTATTCATTGTATAAACAATCAACATTGGATGCTTTGAGGGCTAGATGAAATCGTTCATTTGAGATGAGACATGACTTTATGAGGAGAAAATAACAATTAAGAAGGAGAGTTACATTGTAAACAAAAAAACAAGTAGAACTCATTATCTTATATGTATCCATATCGAAGTAATGAAAAACATAATATTTTTGTCGAAAACACACACGTGTATTTGATAGATTTTTCGATTATGGATTGAATCAATCATTTTGATCAGAAACCAAGTTTTATTGTGAGGATCATTCCCCAATGCTTAACGTTCATATTCTTCATAGATGTTTGATTGTGACGCCTTCTCCATTTCTACCTTTTCCATATTTTTATTTTCTTATTAGTTACCACTTTTTTTGTTACTTGTTATTACAATACTACATTTTAAAAAACCTTGCAATTTACAATTATTTACTTTGATCTTATTTAGAATTAGGTATTGTGAATTTCCATTGAAATTAACTCAAAATGACAAACCAATCATTGAAGTAGTCATCACTACAATTGACGTCAGACGATATTGAACGAGATGACATATTACAAGTAAATGACACTTAGGAAATTATTCTCATAACTCCTAACGTGAACAATAGTATGCAAAGCTACACAAGTTGTGCACAATTTTTTAGAATTATTATTTGATTTAAATATATTTTTAGTTCTTATAAAATTTCAATTATTCAATTTTAGTCTCTATAAAATTATCACACATACAATTTTATTTAAATACTTCTATATACTTGAAAATCACTATTAACGATATTCAAAATTATAGTTACAAAAATATTTATATTTATCACATTCAAATGATATAAACATATATTGAACCCACAACTTGTTTGTAAAATATTTTTTCAATTTCATCCCTAACATATCATATTCTTCTTCTTTTAATCATCGACAATATTTATTTGATTGAACATGATAATATGGCAAAGAGAGTAAACATTTATATGATATGGCATTTTGCTGTTGTTGCGAGTCCACAACTTTTTTATAAATTTATTCAAAATATAGTAAAATAAAATAAATTAAGGATTTTTCCCTTTTAGTTCATATTTCCTTTCCCAAAATCAGAAATTAGGGCTCCTCCTCTTGTTCTCCACCCAAAAAACCAACAACATAAACAACAAACCTAGTGGAAATGTTTTCATGAACAAATTATTTAATTGGCTGATACTCAGTTATTCGATTAATGAGGATGAAAAGATGGGTCTCAGTGAATGAAGTTTGAAGTTGGTGAAAGTTTTGGGAAAGAATGAGGCATGCATGAATATTAAGGTAAATAATGAAGCTTTATGTTGAGTCGCTTTATATATGTAACAACAATTATATTGTATTTGTTTTTTTACTTTTGACGGTGCCCATCCATTCTAATTTGAAATTAGAACAAATCAACTCGACTAATTTGTGAGTTTGACTTGATCAGCCATCACATTACATTACATATATGTAAGGAAAATAAACGTGCATCAAAATATATATATATATATATATATATATATATATATATATATATATATATATATATATATATATATATATATATTATTTCAGGGATGAAATAAAAGTAATAATTTTTATAAGGATTAAAATGAGATTGGTGCGTAATTAGTCGTTCTATTTTAAAAGTCGACGCTCTCCTTCAAATTTAGAAGTAAAAAAATAATAATTTAATAATATAACTTAATTTTAAAATTATTTAGATGTATTAATTATTCACATATCATTAATTAAATTGCAAAAAAAAAAAATTAAATTTAAAAGTTAAATTTTAAAAAAAATTTATTACGATTTTATAAGTGTTAATCATTTTATCATATACTATATTATTTAAAATATATCATATTATTATTTTTAATTAAAAAATTTAAATAAAATATCACAAGTTTCAAATTTCATTAATTGATCAAAATAGAAAAATAAGTACAATTATGCAAAATATTTTTTTATAAATGCCCTTGCCAACTTCCACGTTTTTCCTTATTAGAAAAGTAAATTAAAGGGTACAATACGGATGTCAAAGTGGACCGTTATTTAAGACTCCTGATGAGACAATAGTGTAGTAAACTTCAATCCAAACAGAAGCTGTTCTCACGCGAATAATAAACTTAATTAATTACTATATTATTATTGAGAGAGAGAAAATCGAGGAATAAAATGGCGTGGCTAAGACAATAATAGGGAGTTAATAGAAATTTTTAAGGTGTAACAGGAAGTGCAGGACAAAAGTTCCTTAAAACAATTAATATTTTTAAAATAAATTTACGATTTTATTTAATATAGCGTTTTACAGATAATTAATTCAATAACTTAGATTTTAAGAAACATATTTTTTATTTTCTTATCAGTTAAATAATTGTTTTAATTAATGTATAAAAATATTATTCCTTTCGTTTCTAAAATAATTAAACATCATTTTCATTCATATTAAAAAATAATATATAAATACATATAGAATGTTTTTATTAACGTGATAAATATATATTATATCAAAATAAAATAAAAAATATTAATTAAACAATATAATTTATACAAAATAGATCAATTAGTGTGAGATGAGTATTTCATAAAAGAACTTTAAAAGTCGTGATGAGTTATTGCGAACATATGAAGTGGTCCGTCCATCCACAAGCCTTCTCTATTTACATTTCTCTCACTTCGTTCTTTCTTTCTCCTCCGAGTTGGTAATAAATAACTCAGCACACGAGAGTGAGTCACGCTGACTCGGTGGTACAGACGGCTATTCCTCATCTCGCCACGCATCATTTTCTCTTCACCCAATCGAATATCTCACTTACAGCTTCGATCTCTTTCGTCTTTCACTACAACTTCACACACACTTTTTTTTATCTTCTTTCTCTTCCTTGATTTTTATAGATTCTGCTTTCATAATCGTCACCAAAGTCTTACAAACCTAGGTCCGATTTTTTTGAATAATTTGTTTTAGATATTTCATAATTCGAATCTTGCTTTGCTTGTTTGAATTGGATTGAATAAGAGAAGTTATCAGGAGCGGTTGTTGAGTTGAATATCCATGATGATCTGTTTCAGATAATTATTTTTGTTCTTTTCGGTTGATCTTTTCTTGGAGTAGGATTTTGTAATCTGTGTTTGTGGATATAGAGATTTTGGAAGTATGGTTACCGGCAACATTTTTCATTGTAGAAAGAATTCGTGGCCTACTGAAGAGTATATCAGTAAATCCACTTTACAGTTGGTATGTTATGCTATGATATTTAATTTTTCTTTTACCTATTTGATTGTTAATAAGCTTATGTTAGTTATTTAGTTCACTGAGAAATTCAATGATTTATTTTATTTTATTTTATTTTGTTTTATTTCAGTTCCTAAGTTGTTCAGTGTTTGTTGCTTGTAGCTTTTGATTATTCCATCAAGACCGAATCTCATGTTTTATTTTTATTTTTTTTATTTGTAATTTTATTTTCTTACATCGATAAGAATTTGTAGGTTGTATTTTTTTTTTTTTTTTATGAATAGTTTGCGTTTCCTTGTGATTTGAAACTTTTAATTTGGAATGTTGAGTTTTCTTCGAGGAATAGATTAGCTACCTATTACCATGGTAGGAGGAAAATGAAAGGAAGAAGAAAACAACTTTGAATTGAATGAATAATTTTGTAGCTCCTCATAATATGTGTACCTTGCTGCATCCTTTTTGCAGTTTGATTTGGATAGTGCTGCTCCGCCTGAACAAGCTTGGAGAAGGAGATTAAATAGTCATGCCAATCTTCTTAAAGAATTTAGAGTAACTTTTATGGAAGCTATAAAGATGGTAAGTGATTTCTATTTCTTGATCTCTCTCTAGATAGCAAGTTACAACATGGATTTACTAGTATAATATATTGCAATCCTCTGCATATGCTTATTAAGTACTAATATAGCGTGCTTTATGCCATTTTTTTCATAATTTTAAATTCATGTCTCTCTATGTTGCCTAACTATCTATTAAAAATTGAAATTCCAGGTTCGTTTAGGTATACGCATGTGGTCATATGTTAGGGAAGAGGCTTCTCATGGAAGGGTAAATTTAAAATTCTCCTCCATCCTTTGGTCATCAATTTCTCTCGTGTGTGTTTTATTGTGATATGTAAATGAAGAGTTCATAAACCTGTATTGGATAACTATGGTGAAAGTAGAGATTCATGACTTCAGTTTGTTGGATTGAATTCTGCAGAAAGCACCTATAGATCCTTTCACTCGAGAAAGTTGCAAGCCATCTGCTTCTCAAGGGGTTCCACTTGGAGGGATGGGGTATGACATAGTCGAATTAAAAGCTTCCAATTGATCACTTGATTGGTTAATCTTGTATACCATTCAAATGGTTAATGTGTTATTCTTTACAAAGACGTTTTTCCTTGGCCTTCTGTAGCAATATTTGGGAAAAGGTAAGCCTTTTCTTTTTTCTTGTTCTGGTTTGATGTGATTATATACCTATGCAGGAGTGGCAGCATATCAAGAGGATTTAGAGGTGAGTTCAGACAATGGCAAATCGTTCCTGGTGTATCTGAACCATCACCTGTCATGGCCAACCAGTTCTCTGTAAGTCCTGTTTTTCCGCCTGCTATACTCTTCTCTAATTGTATGGCTTTATATGGACTTATATTTTGTTCAATTGATTCATATAAATATGTTCTTTTAGTTGCCTGATTATCTTATTATAATTTTCCCGATGTGTTTAGAATGTATCTTTAGAAGTGATTTATATAAATTTAAAATTAAAATATAATGTAATTTTGCACATAGAATTGTATAAATGCATGTTATAAATTAATGCCTCTGTAGATAGCAACTAATATTAGCCCATAAGCTATATAAAGAAGGTAATGAAAAAGTTTAAAGAAACATGAAAATCCTCTCAAGTATAATTATTCAAATCCCCACCAAAACAATGGTTTATTGTTGGGCTGAGATTTGAGATTGGAGTCAGCAAATGCTGGGTAAATATTACAAATTAGTATTTGAGTCTAGATATTTTTTTTGTTGTCCAAGAACATTGCAATTCTAATCAGCATATGATGATAACATTCTGAAATTCATCATGTAAAATGGTTACGAATCTCATCATAATTTGGAACAAATCTAAAAATAAGATAGACAACGTGGGGGAGTCAGTGTTATGGAAAAAGAAATATGGATAGAAGTGAATTAGTTTCAATTCTATTGGGTTTTGGCTGGTATTTGAGCATCTTAATTCATTAGTAGTGATGTTTCTACTTGATGAGATAGTGCCAAGAGCTTTTGTCCAAAGAAGAAAAATAGAAGTGCAGAACTTTGTTTTTAGTTTCACTAGTTATTACTTTGCATATATTTTGCTTCATAAATAGTGTTCACACATATGATCAAGATAAAACCATCTGTGGGTATCTTTTCCTTCTAATTATGAGGATTTTTTTATGGGTTGGGGAGAATGAGGGTTATTTAGGTACACCTATGGTTTATTCCCCTGTAACCTGGAATGATAATTATTCACTGTTTATGGTCATTTGTAACTGTAGCTTATATGCAGATTATCTGGTTTGTTTACTTCAATTGCAGATTTTTGTCAGTAGAGATGGAGGAAACAAAAGTTTTGCATCAGTTTTGGCTCCTGGCCAGCATGAAGGTTTAGGGTAAGAAAGATTAATTTTGAAAACCTGTCTTTCTTAAATATAAGGACCTATTTGGGTTTAAAAACCTTTTTTTTTTCCGTTTCTTTTTTCCATTTCCTGTTTTCACTTATTAAAAAAATGTTACATTGTTTTCACTATTGGTAAAATAATTGTTTTCAGAGTTTCTGTGTGCATATATTTGAGCATAGGGAAACTAGACAAAAACAATGTTCCATTTTTGTCATTACAAATAAAAATAGGTAATTAAATTGAAAGCAAAACATTTATTTAAACCAAACAGTATCTTGGTATAATACAGTGAACAGTTTATATAAATTTTAAGGAATTCGATATTAATTAAATAATTATTTGTCTAAATATTATACATTTAAAAGTGTAAAGACCCATTTTTATCCAAAATATAAATGCAGAATCTAGCTTATTTAATCACTAAAAAAGAGTCCACAAATAATCATAAGAAATATGTAGCACAAACTCCGACCCAAATACCTGACATGACACGGACAAGTCGACCCTGCTAATGTCCAAAACATAAGACATCAACACCGATAGATATATATTTATTTATTTATGATATAATTAAATAAATATGGTGGTTTGGTGGTGTTGGAATGACAAGGAGGTCATGGTTTCAACTCCTCCCTCTAACAAAAATTAACAACTTGTTACTAACATTGAATATTTCAAATAAAATAAAATAAAATAAGAATATTATTTATAAAAAAATTAAATTGAGAATAAAAAATATATATGTGCATTTAAAAAGAGGTGTTTGGGCTTTATATCAAAATTATAAAATCACGGCACATTGGATATACATGGACTCATTTCTCATGATTTTTTGTCTCAGATCCAGCAGGAAAGCTGATGAACAGGGTATATCATCATGGGGGTGGAATCTAAATGGCCAGCACTCAACTTACCATGCTTTGTTTCCAAGAGCTTGGACCGTTTATGATGGTATCTTCATATTTTTAGTTCTTAAATTGCTAAATGTGTGTGATCCTTAAAAATACTTGTGTAATAGAAGTTTCCATATTCTTAGGTGAGCCAGACCCAGAACTAAAAATATCATGCCGGCAGATATCCCCTTTCATACCACATAATTACAGAGAAAGCAGTCTACCCGCAGCTGTTTTTGTCTATACGGTGTGTACTTTTGTTCAACTATTGTTGGTTAAATTCCATTGTTAGAAAAGGGAATGGCTGATTCTGTTACTATTGTTTGCAGTTTTAAAAAAGTCTGTTATATTATTGTAAACAAAGTGCAGACCGGTAGCTTCTGATTAGCTTTTTAAATTGAAAATCATGATTAGATGTTTCTCTTAGTCTATTTCAAAGTAGCATAACTTCTACTATTGTATCCTCGGTTATGAAACTGCAATTCACTTGGATATGTTTGGCCTATTCATGAAAAATTGGGTTGGATGCATTGTATAAAGATGCGTGGTTGTTACTTGTTATAAGTCACTTGCTTCCGTTTGACATAATTCCTTTGATCCTTTTGACATGTTTTTGCATAGTCCTTCTCTCTTACTCATTTTTTTTTATTGATTTGAGGCATGCTCCAATTTTATAAATCCCTTTGGAAGACCAAAGTTCCCTCTATGGCTAAGTCTTTTATTTGAGCTACCATGTTTTATAGAATTCGTTACAACGGCAACTTTGTTGGTTCATATTCATGTTATGTATGGCGATTGTTGAGAATCAATTCTTTATTGTTTGGCAATGTTGGTGAATACTCTCTCCGGTCCTAAATATAATTTGGACCAAATTCATCAACTTTTGTTGACAAAACTTTCTGTATCTAAAGATCGGAGGGAATACTTTTTATAATTGAATGATTTACCGCACACATTGAAAGAGTTAAGTAGCTATTACTCATTATAGACATGCTTATTAACTATTCTTGTAATTAATACTTGCAACCACCACCTAAGCATTTTCCAATTAGGTTTGTAATTCATACTCTAAATTGTTTAAATGCCTACCTATGTGGGTAATTCATCTGTTACATCTGTATTAAGTTTCACTATGTTTTGTCATGTTTTGAAGAGTTATACTTGTTTCTTTTGTAGTTGGTAAACACTGGCAAGGAAAGAGCTAAAGTCAGCCTTCTATTTACTTGGGCGGTAAGATATTATTTTTGTCTGAAGTATTGATTTCATTTGTCAGATATATATAATTGACACAGATGAATATTCATCAATATTAATCTTATGCAGAATTCCATTGGTGGAAACTCTCACTTGTCAGGAGATCATGTGAATGAACCATTCATGTACATTTTTTCTTCTCAAATCTGATTAGGTTTGCTTTATATATAGAATAGGCTTTAAGCAAACATTTTGATTCATTTTTTATTTTTCATTCACAGAGCTGAAGATGGTGTCTCTGGAGTACTTCTATATCACAAGCAAGTTAACAAACTTTATAGCTATATATGACGGTTGGTTTGCAGATTTCTCTTTGTAGGTTATTTGCAAATGCTTAAAAACTCAATGAGTTCAGGGTTCTGAAATGTCTAACTAAAGGAGCTCTTGCTTATCCTTATTAACAAACTGAGCTTGATATAAACTTAAAAGATGCCTTTCCTTGAACTAAGGTTTGGTTGGGTTTGGGAGCTTACCATCCCACTTGTTTAAGATAATGATCATTAGATCAGAAAAGCTGGAATCTTCAAAATAAGTTGTTGTTAGGGATCAAGTTATACGTGGTTGTAAAAGGTTATGGTGTTTTTAGGGTTTGTTTTGTCCACAATGTTAGGACGAGATAGTAAACTGCTTGTTAAAGGGTCTGCGCAAGAAGAAATAAAAGTAACAGACAGGAGATTCAAGAGCACCTTGATCAGGAGATTCTAGGCCACATTGATTCGAAACCCCCTCTATGTGTTGTTTTTCTCGAAATAGGATGGGAGTGTGATGTTGTACAGAGACCAATCAAATCTTAGGGCCGGTCTAGATTACAGACTAGAGCTATCTGAAAGAAATACTCTGAATGGACAGACTAATGTTGCAAATAAATATCTAGAGGATTACCGGCATTGTTTTATATGGGACAAACCAAATCAGTGTCCCCAATGGTTACAAGGGATACATTTTCTCCCAGTAGCTACAAAATAGTCAACAACAATCAAAATGCGTAGTTAAGCTTATTGAATAAAGCTGTTATTTTATATGAAAAATTGTAAACTCCTTTTTCATATTATAAAAACATGTGCTTTGTGTGTGCGCGCACGTCTGTAGACATCTGTTTTGGAAAGTAATCTATCAAAACTAAAAACACAAAAATATGTAAAATGAACATTCGTTGAAAAGTATATAATGAGATATAGAACTGAATATTAGTGACCCCACACCTATTTTAAATTGGGTTTCTTCTCTTCGAACTGCTATTTAAACGATGATGTTGGTGGATATATTCTTAAGGTCATTGAATATTTCAGGACAGCAAAAGACAACCCTCCTGTGACTTTTTCTATTGCTGCATGTGAGACACAGAATGTTAGTGTTTCTGTTTTGCCATGTTTTGGGCTGTCTGAAGGAAGTAGCGTAACAGCAAAAGAAATGTGGTCTAAAATGGTGAAGGTACTACTTACTGGTATTTTTGTGGTTTCTAGATGATATTTACAATGACCTATGTCCATTTTATTCTTCCAAAATTTTTAGTAAGAAAAATATACAGGTTGGTTCTAATTGAAATTGTTGTATATTAAGGATGGACAATTTGACCGGGAAAATTTCTCTTCTGGACCCAGCATGCCTTCATCCCCTGGAGAGACACTATGTGCTGCTGTTTCAGCTTCTGCATGGGTGGAACCCCATGGAAAATGTACTGTTGCATTTAGTCTTGCATGGTCATCTCCTAAAGTAAAGTTTGTGAAAGGCAGCACTTTCCACAGGTAATCATTGTTATGTTCTAATATTTTGGGTAGTTAATATCTATCCTTGGACGACTTTTCTATATCTTGAATAATAAAAGATATATCATCTGCATGCAATTCAAATGTGTTTTAACTACCATATCTAAAGTTGTTTCAAAAAAACTACCATGTCTAAAGTGGCATCGGTTGCATTTTGGCTTTGAGGAAATTTCAATGATATTTTTATTTTGTTAGTAGAGCAGCTGTGCATTTTAGTAGGTTGCATTGGCATTTTGGCTTTGATTTTTAGTTTTCATTTTCTGATTTAATTTTTTGTCCGGTTTTAATTTTAAAAATGTCATGTGTCCGGTTTTTATTTTGTTTCCGGTATTTTTTTGTCCGGTTTTTATTTTGTTTCCTGTTTTCAAAGTCTTGTGCACGAAACAGTGTAAACAATATAAAAGTGTTTTCAGTTTTCTACGTAACTTTTGAAAAAAATACAGTGAAAGTAAGATGCCATTTTTGTATACAAGATGTTTTGAAAACCAAATTGGCCCTAGATTTGCAGAATGTTTTTAAAAGCCATCTGATTCCAACAGAACCCTTGCGATTTAAACAGGTAGTGCATACAAAATTTAGACATCTAAATTTTCAGTTTTCTACGTAACTTTTGAAAAAAATACAGTGAAAATAAGATGCCATTTTTGTATACAAGATGTTTTGAAAAACCAAATTGGCCCTAGATTTGCAGAATGTTTTTAAAGGCCATCTGATTCGAACAGAACCCTTGCGATTTAAACAGGTAGTGCATACAAAATTTAGACATCTAAATTTTCATTTATGTTATAGTAAGTGTCCATTGTCTCCATGTACGTCGCTTTTGAAACGACTGGTTATTCCCATAGGCTTTGTTTGGGAGATAGGACATAGGAGGGAAAGGTAAACAGCTAGAGTTGCCTTTTTGTATGGAATTGTTAAATAAAAGCTGCAAGACATGCAGCATATACCTATAACTACAACCCAATGTTTGTTCTCTATTTTTTGTTCTATCAAATCAGATTTGTTCAATTCTTTTACTGCAGGAGATATACAAAATTTTATGGGGCTTCTGACAAAGCTGCAGTGGACTTGGCTCATGATGCACTGACATGTATGTTGTCTTTTTCGATTTATATTCTTCAGCTTCCTGTGGTTTTCTTTCATTACTATTACATTGTATCACATAAAAAAAAAAAAAAACAAGATATGAATGTTTCTGGAGTGATTTGAAAACTTTTTCTATAGCATTTAAAGATCATATTCTGTTCTGGATTCTAAACAGATTATAAACGGTGGGAAGAAGAGATTGAGAAATGGCAGAATCCTATTCTTAAGGATGAGACGCTGCCAGAATGGTAATTCTTAGTCTAACTATTAAAGTATATTTTTAATCATCACCTGGTTTTTTGTGTTACAGGTCAGTCCTAGTGAATTTATTATTTTAGAATCAAATCGAAGCTTTTAATCTTAGATCTAGCTGTATAGCACAAAGCATAAAGCTAAACTTTGTATTTTCTAGCTGATGTTTAGCTTTTCGTTTCTTTATTTTTTCCCCTCAAGGAATTGCAATTTGGACTTGTTTGAAAACTTCACTTGTATTCTATAGATGGCATATGTAATGTTACATTTCAAACAAAGATGTTCCATGCATGTTTCGTTATATTAATCAATCTTATATGTTCGAAGATTTAGGACCCATAAATCAAATGTTTTGACAAAACATTTCAACAAGTCATCAGCTGCCTAGTATGATTTAGTAAAATATACATGATTTTTGTTTTTACCATTTACATAAGTATTCATACTCTTTTGTATCTTGTCCTGCTTGTAAAAGATAGGTAATTCGACAGCAATGAGTTTTTTTTTACAACTTGGTTGAGTCAGTTGCATGGATTAACAACACCATTGTGTTTCTTCATAAACTAACTTTTAAGGAATATAATCTATGGTTTTTCTTAGAGTTCTCTTATATTCTCTACATTTATTTATCCAGCTATCTTCTATCTATTTAGCCCTTCTTACAATCCCTTTTGTTGGTTAGGAGAAAATAGACAACGTATTTAAGATTTCTTTTTACAGGTACAAGTTTACATTATTTAATGAACTCTACTTTCTTGTTGCTGGGGGAACAATTTGGATTGGTAAGTATAATATAAACTTATTGCATTGCAGTTTAGTTTTCAATGAATTTCTGGTTTATCATATCATATGAGCTATTTATTGTCAATTTAGTCTTTTTAGAGATCATTAATACTGCTTTGATCCTTCTGGCAGACACTCCTTTGCTATCTTCAAATATGAAGAATAGCCAACAAGATCAGGTAAAAGAGTCAGAAAACGCAGTAGTCGGAATAACTGAAGCCCATAATCATGTGGATGAAAAACATTATAGAGATATATCCCATGAAAATGGATCTGCGAACACTCTCATAAAAGGAAACTTCAGTGACACTCGGCATTCTTCAACAATGAAGAACCTGCAATATGATGATGATAATGATGATGCTGGAAGGTTCTTGTACTTGGAAGGTGTAGAATATGTCATGTGGTGCACATATGATGTGCATTTCTATGCTTCATTTGCGCTTCTTATGCTCTTTCCTCGTATTGAATTAAATATACAACGTGAGTTTGCTCAAGCTGTCCTGTGTGAAGATGGAAGAAAAGTAAAGTTTCTGGCAGAGGGAAACTGGGGAATTCGTAAGGTGTTTGGGGCTGTCCCACATGATTTGGGGATGCACGATCCATGGCATGAAATGAATGCTTATAACATTCATGATACTAGTAAGTGGAAGGACCTTAACCCAAAATTTGTACTTCAGGTGTATCGAGATTTTGCTGCAACAGGTGATTTGCAATTTGGAGTCGATGTGTGGCCTGCTGTCCGTGCTGCAATGGAGTACATGGAACAATTTGATAGAGATGCGGATGGTCTTATTGAGAATGACGGTTTCCCTGATCAAACATATGACACATGGACAGTCCATGGTGTAAGTGCTTACTGTGGTGGTCTTTGGCTTGCTGCTCTTCAAGCTGCAGCTGCAATGGCCATTGAACTAGGTGACAGAGATTTTGCGGAAACATGCAAAAGGAAGTTTCTGAAGGCTAAGCCAGTATTTGAACAAAAGCTGTGGAATGGTTCTTATTTTAACTATGACAGCGGATCAAGTGGTAACAGTAAATCCATTCAAGCCGATCAATTGGCTGGGCAATGGTATACATCATCCTCAGGTTTGCCCTCTCTTTTCGATGATTTCAAGATCAAAAGTTCTCTCCAGAAGGTTTTTGATTTCAATGTGATGAAAGTTAAAGGAGGCAGGATGGGTGCTGTAAATGGCATGCATCCCAGTGGTAAGGTGGATGAAACTTGTATGCAGTCTCGGGAAATATGGACGGGTGTGACCTACGGTGTCGCAGCAACAATGATACTTGCAGGAATGGAAGAGGAGGCCTTCAAAACTGCTGAGGGTATATTTCTAGCAGGCTGGTCAGAAGATGGATACGGGTAACTTCTTATGTCCCCTGCCATCAATGATTGTTTGTGTTTCATGTGCATTCCTTTTCTTGTTGTGTATGTAGTAGGTAGGATTTCTAGATGTCTTGAAAAAAGTTACTCCTGCACCAATGATTATTTGTCCATGTCACAAAATATGCAATTAGATTGGTGTACTTCACACATATTGTGCATTTGTATGTTAAAACTATACCATTTTTCTCACACAAGAAATTTAAATGATTAGGAAGGATTTCTAGATGGTAATATATTTTATTCAACATGATGGTAATATATTTTATTATTCAACATGGTAATATATTCAAATGATTAGGACAGATTTCTAGATGGTAATATATTATTATTCAACATGGTAATATATTTTATTCAAATGATTAGGAAGGATTTCTAGATGTCTTAAAAAAATTACTCCTACACCAATTATTACTACCTCCGTCCTTTTTTATAAGCATCTATTTTTTTTCCACATATATTAAGAAGGAGCTAATAAATTTAATCTATTTGTTTTATGTGTAAATGTTCCTAAACTAACTTTTGTATTTGAAAGTGTCAAACTTGACTTTTCATATTTCATGATAAATTAGTAGTATTAATAAGAGGAATGCTTGAAAAAATAATAATAAATGCATCTAGTAAATTGAAATGATGCTTAAATTTATGGACAAATTTTTCCCCAAATAGTGATTATAAATGCTATTAGATTAGATTTGGTGCATTTCATGCATATTGTGCTTGTGTGCATCTGTATGTTAAAATTAACTCTAGCATTTTTCCCTTGCAAGAAATTTCCATTATTTGATTGTATGTTTTTTATTTAACATAGTAATGAATTTTATTCAAATGATTGGATTGATGAAAATTATATTCCTTGAGTTCTTGATTGGTGTAATTTGCAAGTCATTACATTATATGAAGTTATGCCTTCTCTATTAAGACATTAATCCTTTCTTCCATAACAGATACTGGTTTCAGACTCCAGAGGCATTCACAATTGACGGGCATTACCGGTCCCTCATATATATGAGGCCACTGTCAATTTGGGGTATGCAATATGCGTTAACTCTGCCAAAGGCGGTACTTGAGGCCCCTAAAATTAACTTCATGGACAGAATCCACCTATCTCCTGTTAGTGGAGGACTCCCTCATAACGAAACAGGTGTGAGAAAAATTGCGAAGAAAACAAAATGCTTTAGCAATTCTGTGTTTCATTGTGCTTGCTGATTGTTAACATGAGCACATGAAAATTTTGTATAGGTAAATTCTTCACATTGTTCCTAACCCAACCCTTTAATAGAGAAGCTGTCAACAATGGTGGCCAAGGGCCAGGGGTCGGTTGTAACTTGTAATAATAAATAGCCTGTAAGTTCAAACATTGTAGATACCTTTTACTGTAACTGTATATTCTTATGTACTAAAGTTCCCAAAATATCATTTGAGTAAATCGCAGGATGAACCACAACATTGTTGAAACTCAATTGAAATGTGCAAATTGTCATGTCATGTATCATTTGTCATATTATCATGGATTATTTATTTCAGAACTCAGGTTATATTTTTCACATTCCTTCTAGCAAGTCTCCTTTGAGGGTACTTTTGGCTAAAGCATGAAGCAAAAGCTCAAATATTTCGTGTTGAATTTAAATTTTTCATTAATTGAGTTGGCAAAAATTGGTTTCTAGACGATCTGGTCATTGGAACCTCCATATCAATGTCATGAATTTAATTATTCAAAATGTTTATGTTCAAACAAAATGATTGATTGCTTTTATATCATATTTTTAATACATGCGATGCAGTGTGAAATGACAATTTCTGATAATTTTATATTTTTGTTGTTCAAATAATACTGAAGAATACAAATAATTTAAAAAAATGATTTTAAAAAAATGATTTTTATTATATATTTTTAAAAATAATTTATGTTAAAATTTATTTAAAAATAATTTAGATACTCATTATTAAAGATATTAATATAAAAAAAATTATATTTTTAGAAAAAATATATTTATTAAAAATAATTTTTATAAAGAGCTTTTCAAAATAATTTTTCATATGAATTATTTTTTAAAATTTTATTATCTAAAACAAGTTGCAGAAAATAGATAAAATATTTAAAATCATATTTAATGATATACTATTTAAAACAATTTTTTATTTGACATTTTTCCTTAAATTTTTTTATTTAAATATTATAATAAAAAGATAAAATACTATAAAAATTATTTAAATTTTTTTTTAAACAAACGAGCCCATACAGTTTTAAAACAGGTTTTTGCCAAAAGTGATGAGACTATTTTCAAAACATCAACTGATCCAAACTTAGTTATGACACACAACTCTTCATTCCAAACCCTCTAACATGATTAAATTTCTAATTATTAGCTATACTGTTTTGATAATTGCTCTAATGTTCACTCTGTTGTAGCTTTGAATTAAATATCTTTCTGTTCAATCAGGAACAGCCAGGAACAGAAAGTAATAAATAAACTAATATAAATATACAAGATTTTGAGATACATCGATATTGATGAATAGATACCAGTACAAAATGATGACCAAATATGTCGCGTAGCTACGCCATTGTTTTCCCTCCACATAAATCACAAATTGAATACCCTAGGCCTTCACAATATGGGCAGTTTGTACCCTGATCCACCCATTCCATAAACTGCATCACAGATCTCATTTGTAAGCTTAAAAAGCTTGTGCAACACAAAACAGTAAACTACAAAAGTTAGCTTTCATAAATAGCATAATTATTCCTTACTTGAGGTTCAATATTTGGCTCACCAGTTCCATCACATTCTGCAATCAAAGAAACCGAAGTTGACTTGAGAATTGAGATATATGGAGGATTTCCAACGTTTGTCATAAATATTATATTTAGGAAACCAGTATAATAAATATGTAAATCTCTCGGAAACTGTCCTCATGATTTTCCATGTAATGTTTATTATTTATGATTATGAAGACCTGAATGTAAGGAGAAACCACCGCATCTCTCACAGCTTCAATTGAGTAATGGGCGTGCTGTTATGGTTACTACTATCATGATTCTGATTCCAAATCCATATGATAGCCATTACCACGTCAAACTAAAAGAATATTGTCGATTTTCCAATTGTCTATGAATCAAACCTCTACTAAAGCCAATATGAGTGGGATTGACCAAGGTTCACATGACTTTTTTTTGAGGTAAACAAATAACTCAGGTGAATAGGTATTTGGGGAGGCTAGTCAACAAGCTGATATTGTGAAGAAAAATAAACAGACTTCACAAAAATCTAGAGTATGAGGAGCTCCGGTAGGAAGAACCAAACCACCCCAGGGAAATCAAAGATCGCAAATGAACAAATTTACTTAAGGAAGGAATTATACTATGATAGTAGAGCCCTTAGACTGACCTTAAAATATCAATATCAGGATATTTCTCCCAGCAGTGCAATCCTCCAATAATTTGATGCATGCATGCATGACACTGTATTGCTCCCTAAGACTAAGTTGTAAATTCCACTAAACAGGAATTCAGGACAACGGGTACATGATAAAATGGATACCAGTTCAGCATGAGGTTTAGGGGAAAAAATGTACTCTAAAAAATTACAGTACAATTTACTTTTCAAAAACTGCTTTCTTTACTGGAGCTTATATTTTGAATTGAAAGTGAAAACAATGAGATTTGTCTTCCTGAACATTGGTTTATTTACACGGTCATAAATTATGGATGGTTCCATTAAAAAATGAGGACAATTACATACCTGTACACAACAAGCGACCTTCTCCACGACATTGAAGGCATTTTATTATTGTGTCCTTGTTCTTGCCACCATCAACTACATTCTTCGCAGAAAGTCTTGAAGGTTCTTCCCACCGGTTTTCTCCGAGGAGAAAAACTTTTGGATGTGATAACTCTGTTCCTTTGTCAACTTTCCCCACAAATTTTTGCTGAACTTCCGAAATTTCTGTCACAGAAGCAACTGCAGCTCCATTGTCGACTACCTAGAACTCACAGAATGATAAAAGATTTAAATACAACGGTTTATTATTCTGTCTCTTCATTGTTTAAGAACTTTTTCCTTCATAATTGTCAACTAGTGAAAGCCCCTTTATACTCTATCAAAACCAAAATTTATGTTCTGAAAAAAATCCGGACAAAATATATATTTCATATGTTGAGGTCTTACATATATCTTACGTTCAATATTCAGATTTCCATCAAGACTATGATCAATCCCCTAGAACATGGGATTAAAGCTACTACTGTTTTCGGACAACAAATTTAAGAGTAACAAACAAAAAATGATGGTATGTTCTCAGCATTCAAAGAGCAAAAAGTGTAAGTTATATAACCAACATACCTTCGGAAAAACAGTAGTAGATTTTACGGTTTCATTTGCATTGCCTGTATCCAGAGTCCTTGTCTCCAAATGTAGCCTTTCAAGAAGTTCAGATGTCATGATCCCATCCTCAGAGATACATAATGAAGCCTGTTAAACAATATATTATACCCATCAAACCAAGAAAATAAAGATGTCCAAAAATAGCATAGCATATACAAAACACTATACTTATAGTACTAAGATAATCAGTTTATAACAAAATTAAATCCAAGACAATTACTATTCTCTTCACATCAAAGCTTTATATATTATTCAAAACAAAGACTAACTTGCCAAGTCTTCACAGCACGCTCTGTTCCACTTGAGAAAATGGAGAACTCCATGTCCTCCTCACCCGAGTAAAACCCCAATTTTAGCAATGCCTCCTAAAAATTTCAGCACAAAAATAAGATTTTGCAATGCACCAACTATCGCAACTACTACATCATCATAAACGCAAATCACAACACATAAATTCATGAAGTAGCTGATATAATTATTTATAATTAACAAAAAAGAAAAACAGAAATCGAACCTGCATCTCTCGAACCTCTTCTCCTTCGGAACCATTTCGCAAAACAATCTTCTGTTCAACTCTAGCAGCAGCTTCCTCAACAACCACAATCTCCTTTACATGTTCACCAACCTCCAAAGATTCCTTCTCTTCTTTTTCATGCTCAACAACATCTACAGTTTCCTCTCCCTCTTCCTCCTCAAACACAATCCTCCGCTGACTAGAACCACTCTCAAGAACCAGATTCTTATCCTTCAACACCTGCAACAACGACGCAACATTCGCAACCGCGTCGGAAACCGAAGACGCGCTAGAAGATGAAGAAACAATTCGCCTCTCTAGGGATTCGATTTGTAGTTTGAGTACGGAGATTTGAGTGAGAAGCTCATCGCGTTCGCGATTCCAGCGACTCTCCTCGCGAAGCCAGCGTTGCTCTTCTCGGAGCCAGCGTTGTTCTTCGCGGAGCCATCGGTGGTCTTCGCGATCGGAATTGGAACAGTGAGAAACGAGGGAATTGAATTTATAGGAGAGAAAATGAGGTTTGAGAAGTGGAAGGGTTTTGGTGAAAGAGTGTGTAGAATTTATGGTTAGAGTGACGGTTACGGGAATAATAGGTGCAGAGGAGTACATTGTGGATCACTGCGCGTTGGAGTAAAGAGCTCATACAATAATACATTGTGGATATTTCCATTTTCTTACAAAGATATTTTTTGGAAAATGCTTATCTTCTCAGTCACAAGCAGTTTAAAGACAAAAAGAAAAATAAATCAGATAGATTTAGTACTAAGTGGCGGGAAACCAACTGATTTACTCAGAGATTAACTAAACATGTACAAGTGTTTTACCCTGGCAAGACCCTAATATAACCAATTATTTAAATCGCAATAAAATTATTTTTTGAATTTATTTTCTATAAAATATTTGGTCTACGTTCTTGGTTTAAATCTCTTAATTTAAATATATTCTTATGGAGCTCACGTGGTAAGTGTCGCATCCCTTACTTTTCTTAATGACATGGTAGATTCTTTGTTAATAAAATATGTTTTAGTAATTTAAATCTTATTATAATTAAGATGGAAGGTTTTCATGTAAAAATATCTAATTATCCAAATTAAAAGTTGTGAATCTTTCTTCTCCATCTTTGATAGCAAATAAGGTGGGTTCATATATCAAAAACGTATTATTGTATTATTGTTGATGTTAGAGGTAAGTAAATAATTACAATTTTCGAAAAAATTAAAATATATAACTCATTTAATGGATAAATGGGTTATGAAGACATTGAGATTTGTTTGTACAAAGGTGACAAAGTATATAATTTTTTTTTATTAAGTTAAAGTATATAACTTGATTAAATGCTTAAATTATTATCTGGTTCAATTTATATATTCATCATTAACATGCTTTAATATCGGTTCATTTTAATTTTGGTTGTTTATTTGAAGTTTGACACTTGATTTTATTGGGAGAAAATTCAATATCAAATTACAAAGTGTTTATATAGAGAAAAATATAGTAATTGAACTGTCTTATTATAATGTCATTAGTGTAATTAACAACAAAAAGTGACAATGTTGAAGAGTTACTATCAAGCAAAAAACTCAATCGATTGTACAACCTTTTACACTTGTATCAACTCAACAAAGTTATCATATTTCTACACCAACTCAGCACAATACATCCCTGCACCAACTCAACATATTTTTCATGCTGTGCACCCTTTGTATCAAGTCAACAACCTAAGCAAAAGTAAAATAATCGCACATAACTAAAATACTAATTAGGACAATCATTTTAGGATATTTCTTTAAAAAAACACAAAAAATTGGATGTAATTGTTTTTTTTTTTTTTTTACGTAACACATTTAGAAGCTTGTATTTCGAATGTTGAATACTTTATATATATGTATTTTTGCTACTAGGATATTTTAGATGTATGTATTTTAGATTATACTATTTTTTATGTAATTTGGATTTTGCTATTAACTGAAGTACTAATTAATATAGAGTCATCGAACAACTTTATACTTACAATTAACTTATCATTCCATTTAATTGCAACCCAAGTACAAACTCAACAAATCATGTCATTTTGAGATTCCATTAGAGGATCTTTGACCTATCTGCCACCTTGCAATAAATTCAATTGACCACTTGATCATACATTGCCAATTAGCTCAATTTACATGGTTTGCATCTCAACTTGGGATCCATGCCCCTAAACAATGTTGGTTAATATGTGGCTACTACAAGCCTCACTTGCGAGGAACAAATTTATGTCAAATTATTGTGTTATATTGTGGAAAATTTGAGGAGATCGTAAACAAATGGTTTTCAACAATAAAGTTATGAACCCAATTGAGGTAGCTCAAACAACTATGAAGTTTGTACAAGAAATTTGTCCAAAATCCCCTAATGATAATTGTGTGATAGTTCAAAACTATATTTTTGTTTATGTTGGTTGCTTTTTTAGGTGGATCAATAGGTTGAAGACTGGTTACATATAACCAATTTGGTGGTAGGTAATTTGCAGCTTACAAAAGGGAGTCAATTGAAGCTGAACTTGTCATGGCAGAACCTCTTGGAGTCCGATGGTGTTTACAAACTGTTGTGCAACAAGAACTGGTGAATTTATTTATTTGATGCATCAACTGTTTTAAATTGCCAAAATTATAATTTAGTTATGACTGTCATTGATCCGATAATTAAAGACTACAAAGGGCTTACGAGCCATTTAAGTAGAGTTGTTGTTTCTCATGTTAGGTGCCAATTGAACGCTGTAGCACATAACTGGTGGGATTGTCAGAATATGTAGGATGTAAAACTCATTGCAATTGTATTCCTAAATGTTGCTACTATGTTGACTTTGTTCTTATACTTGATTTAACTTTAGCTGGTTGAATGTAATTTATCTTAACTTCAAAAAAAAGAAAATTTACATGTCATTCCATTTCATTCAAATTCAAACTCAACTACATATAGGAACATTGCAACTTCTTCGTAAAAGTGATTAACATATTTATATCTAAGGTATTCTAAAGGTTGTGTATATTAAAACAAATTTGTGTCAAAGTAAAAATAAATTAAAAAAATATAAAAGTAAAAGAAAAGAAGAAAAAAATTATCCGAAAATTTGAACATTCAAAAAATCGTTTGTCAAAATTGCCAAATGGGTTGGTCTTATGAGCTATAGCCACATCCTCACACCAACACTTAGACACTCTTTTGTGGTTTTGAAATCCATGTGAAACGACATTTGACGCACGGTCTACATTATTGGCTGAGGATCATGGACACGGTGATGAAAATGATACTCAATTGCTAGACAATATTGTTCATAGTTGTAAAACTAGATAAATTTTGGGGAAAAAAGGAATTAATATGAAGTCTAATTTGGTTAAAGATAAGAGACACTGATTTGGAAAGATCCACGAACAATCGCAACTAATAACTATCAATTTAATTTATATAGAAAATAAACGTAAAAAAATTTTACGGTATCAATAAATCACAATTATCAATAATATTTAATTTTTTTTATAATTAATCGTAAAATCACTTACATGAACAAAATAATTAAGGAACAAAAATGTAATTAATCATGTATATATATTAAAATCACACCCGTACTATTTTAATGTATTTTATTATTATTATTATTAATATAATTTTATTTTATTAATTTTATTTTAATTTATTAATAATATTTTATTTTATTAAATAAATAATTATATAATTGAAAAATATGAAGAAGTAAAAAAATTGTACATCTAATATATGGTTGAATCTCTAAAATACGGCCTTTTATTAAATTAAAAAAATAAAAAATTCATTAATTTGTTTAGTGGGATAAGACAATGGAGTGGTTAGTTTAAATTATGATATTTAAATTTTGATTTTTACCAATTCTATATTTAATTTTGAAAATTATTTTTTAAGAGATTGTTTATAAATGAATTTTTTTTTTAGATTTATTTTTATTAAAAAAAACCAATTATTAAAGAGTAATTTTTATTTTAGTAAATAATAAATACAAATATAATAAAATTAAAATTATTGAGTAAAAAATATAAAAATAAAAGTAACACCTTTAAATAATTATATGTCACATGTACGAAAATGAATTTTATTTTTTGGGTTTTTAATTCGAATTATTAAATAAAAAAGTTATATATATTATCTAAAACTTATTGGATCGGATACGCAGTCCCTATATAAATATAATAAAATCACATCTGTACAAATTTTAGTGTCGCGAACAGCTTACAGGGAAATTTTCCTCGCTTGGAAATTTGAAAAGCTCCCCTCCTTCACTCGGTCATTCTTTCTCTTTCGCCAGTTAGTATCTCATTCACATTCTCTACAATGGATCTAATTCACCAATACTCAGACGACAACAACGATCCAGACTCGCCAATTCAAAACCCTAACTCACCCGACAATTCATCCCCACCCCGCCTCCTTCCTACCCGTTCCGCCGCCCCTAAAGTAGACGACACCATGCTCGCCCTAACCGTAGCCGACCCTAAAACCCTCTCTAAACCTATTGACCCAACTCAACACGCTGTGGGCTTTAACCCTACTTACGACCAACTATGGGCCCCCATTCAAGGCCCATCTCACCCTTACGCTAAAGACGGTTTAGCTCAAGGTATGCGTAACCACAAACTTGGTTTCGTTGAAGATGCTAACATTGAACCCTTCCTCTTCGATGAACAGCATAACACTTTTCTCAAATTTGGTTATGCCGCTGATCCTTCCGCCTCGAATTACGTTGGAGATTTCGATTCCTTGCAGAAGAATAACGCTGCTTCTGTTTACAATATACCCCGACATGAACAGAAGAAGCGAAAAATTGAAGCCACTAGTAAAGAAGAGAACGACAACAACAATGATGGTGACGAAGAAATGGAGATCGAAAACCCTGCTTCGGAGGTGTGGTTATTGAAGAATAAGAAGAGTCCTTGGGCTGGGAAGAAGGAAGGTTTACAAGGAGAGTTAACTGAGGAACAAAAGAAGTATGCTGAAGAGTACGCCAAGAAGAAAGGTGAAGAAAAAAGTGGTTTTGGAGGTGAAAAGAGTGAGGTTGTTAAAGATAAGAGTACTTTTCATGGTAAAGAAGAAAGGGATTATCAAGGTAGGTCTTGGATTGCACCTCCTAAAGATGCTAAAGCTAGTAATGATCATTGTTATATACCGAAAAGATTGGTTCATACTTGGAGTGGACACACGAAAGGTGTTTCTGCTATTCGATTTTTCCCCAAGTCTGGTCACTTGATTCTATCTGCTGGTATGGATACAAAGGTTAAGATTTGGGATGTTTTGAATACTGGAAAATGTATGAGAACTTATATGGGTCACTCTAAAGCTGTTAGGGATATTTGTTTTAGCAATGATGGGACAAAGTTTTTGAGTGCTGGTTATGATAAGAATATTAAGTATTGGGATACCGAAACGGGGCAAGTTATATCAACTTTCTCAACTGGGAAGATCCCTTATGTCGTGAAGCTTAACCCGGACGAAGATAAGCAGAATGTTTTGTTGGCTGGTATGAGTGATAAGAAGATTGTTCAGTGGGATATGAATTCAGGACAGATAACTCAAGAGTATGATCAGCATTTGGGTGCTGTGAATACCATTACTTTTGTTGATAACAATAGGAGATTTGTTACTTCTAGCGATGATAAGTCCCTTAGGGTATGGGAATTTGGTATTCCTGTTGTTATAAAGTATATTAGTGAACCACACATGCATTCTATGCCGTCGATTTCTCTTCACCCTAACGGGAATTGGCTCGCCGCACAGAGTTTGGATAACCAGATACTTATTTATAGTACGAGGGAGAAGTTTCAACTTAACAAAAAGAAGAGGTTTGCTGGACATATTGTTGCTGGGTATGCTTGTCAGGTCAATTTTTCGCCAGATGGACGGTTTGTCATGTCGGGAGATGGCGAGGGTAAGTGTTGGTTTTGGGATTGGAAGAGTTGCAAAGTCTTTAGAACTCTCAAGTGTCACGAAGGTGTTTGCATTGGTGCCGAGTGGCATCCTCTGGAACAGAGCAAAGTAGCAACGTGTGGCTGGGACGGGTTGATAAAGTATTGGTAAGTAAACTCTCATCATGCTGTGCCATATATAATTTCAGAATCTTATATATTATGCTGTTCTTTCAAGCATGCATCGTGGTCATAGTTGCTGAATGTATACCAGTTGATCTTTACCAATTTGATAGAATTTGTGCATATTTTTCGAACTAATATATGCTCCGTCTTTAGTTTATTTTCCTCATAACATCTCCTAGTTTCGTTAGATTGCATTGAATTATAGGGTCACAATAGTCATCATTAGTATGTTGGTCCAAGAGTCTAGGGGGAGGAGACATGTAAGTTTTTATTTGGTGAAATCACTTGAATCCTTAGATGATCTTCATATTGGCAACCTCTAGCTTTTAGGAGCTCAATCTCTGATATCTTCAGCCCTTTTACACTTGTGTAGGTACTCTATCTCTTGTTTACCTAATCCTTTCTTCTCCATTGTCAATAAGAATGTAAAGCCAGCATGCCTTGTGGCAGGCATGAATAGCTTTTTTTGAACTGGTTCTTATGGAAGAAAAGAATGCTCTATTTCTGCTGAATCTTTTGATTTGGAACAAGAATAGCTTCAACTCTTATCATGTGTGTACTATGGCGTTTGATGTTGAGTAAACTATCAGATTCATCTCAACCTTGGCACACACTTTCACTTTAATCACAAACGAAACCTAGAGAAAAAAAAACACTGACCTAGACCTATGAATTGGTTAGCCATGCCATTTAATGATCTTCGTTAGAAGTAAGCAGTGACACGCATGCCTATTTGCCACATTAAATAATGTGGTTGTGGACATTCATAACCATATATCAAGTTTTTGAAAGGATTTGGATTGTCTACATTAGTACTTGGACGCCATTTGGCATTTAACATTGAAGATTCGACCTAAATTGCAGGGACTAACGGGATTAATAGAATCATAGGTCAATGATTGTTTTTGTGTTTCTTTAGTGTAGGGACTATCACATAGGTCAATGCCAAGGTTTGGGATGAAAATGGTTAAATTATTTAATGTTCTAATACGTCCGAAATTTGGATGATTATAGAAATTAATTGGCTTCTTTTTCTAAATCGTGATAGGCACTGCATCAAGAGCAAATCTGCCCGAGTTCGCTTACAATCGTTTCTATGTGAACTCGGCAGATTTGCAGACGTGTATAGACTATATAGATACAACAATGACATAAGATTCCATAATGCACAAACATTAACC
Source organism: Cicer pinnatifidum (assembly GCA_037974775.1). Taxonomy (NCBI): domain Eukaryota; kingdom Viridiplantae; phylum Streptophyta; class Magnoliopsida; order Fabales; family Fabaceae; genus Cicer; species Cicer pinnatifidum. The sequence continues at coordinate 2,144,142 of JBBPBR010000005.1, forward strand.
TCACAGCTTAAGTGTAGTCATGAACCCGAAAACATAAACAAACCCATCGTTGCAAGTTTGCAACACACCCAATAGGCCAACAAGATCAATGTATCCAACTCTTTTGAGCTCAAGCCTAGCACTACCAAGCTGAATCCATCCCCTAAGTGGATGTCCATTTCATCCTTTTGAATGTTGCAGCCAGCCCATTCTAATAATAGCATTGAAGGAAAGAGAAATGCCCGTGGTTAGCCTTGTCTGGTCTGATGCTATGAACCCATCTTAGTTTAATTTATTGGTTGCTTAGAGAATATTTAAACTTTGTTATTGTGGTTTTCTTTTTTATTAATTTAAAATGTATTTATTTACCCATAGTATTAAACTGTATTCTGCTATCAGGATGGATGCTTTAAATCTTATCTTTGTATTAAGTAACTCTTGTCACTTTATGAGTTGAGCCTGCAATTTACATGACAATTTTGTTGTCAAGTTCAACACTCAGTATTTTAAGTTTTTAACTCAATTACAATAAATTATGTAAGAAAGATCTTCATTGGGAGGAAATGGAATGACAAAATTTCTGATCAGCAATCTGTGCCCTTTGGCTTAATACATTTCAGGGGGGAAAAAATCCCTCCAAGAGTCCTATTATACCGAAAAATCTTGAATTTTTTTTATGAAAATAAATTTTGACAGTTTAATACATATAAAGAATAGAATATGATATAAAAAAATATAATATTTTCCTTTATTTGATATTATGTATGTTATATAGTGGCATTAAAAAAAATGTATGTTATATAGGGCACATGTATTTTTGGTTTTTCATACACTTCATGAATCGTGATTACACCATATATACTGGCCATAAGATAGGATTTGACATCTTGGTCCCGCCTTTATTGCTTTCGTTGAAATCAGTAGAATTTAGCAATAGCCCTTTCCTGATAAAATTAACAGGGTATTCCTCACCATTCATCCTCAAGTTTCAAGATTGATAAGTTCATCTCCTGCTTGTTTATCGATGTACCATTTTGGCAGTAGTTGCATATTGTTTGATTTTAATCAGATTCTGCAAATATCTATTATCACAAGTGCGCGCAAGCATGCACACACTATTCTTAGTCTCTTCTACTTTCATTCTTTATAAATCTCCCTATCAGCGGCATTTCACTGTTTTTATTTTTCTTTTAGTGTGTTCGTTTTCAAGTTTGATTAATCTAAGAATTGTTGCTTTGGACCATATGTATGTGTGAGGACATTGAGCTGTGTTCAAACATGAAAACAAACACATCAGTACCTCATGTTTTTGTTGGATTGCAGGGACTAGTTTCTTCTGCTCCATGATGCCTGTTGCTGGAATCAAGTGGCAGATGCAGGGTAGACGAAGCACTGCTTCACAACCAAAGGAGTAGCAACAAACTAGATTCACTTTTTGATATGGTCTTCCTTGGCTAAAATTTTTAATGGCATTAATTGAATACTATCATCATGAGGTTTCTCTTACACCGATCAAGACACTGTCGCCAAGCATTACGTGCTAATTGCATTGTTGTAGTACCATAACCCATAAGTTTTTTTTTTTTTAATGATGTTTTCTAGACTTCTGTAAAATAGTTATTTAAGTTAGATATTCACCAGTTCAACAAATACCCTGTCATGTTGCAGTTTTGATTAAGTTTTGCGCTTGGGGTTGTGAATAAATTTGTTAGAATTTTTGTCACTCCATGATATGAAAATTATGGGTTGGTCATATTGGTGTTTTGGTAATCTTATATCGCAATATAAATAATCAGTGAACTTGATTTTCACCTTATATTCTGATCCAATTGTTAGATAGAGCTCTCAAAAAAGTCTCAAACTTTAAAATTTTTATTAGTTTCTCTTTTTTTAACTCCTAATATTAGGTTGATTATTAAAATAATCTTTTTAAAGCTTCGATTTATTATTTTATTAGGTTTAAGAGTTTATAAGTCTTTAATATTTTTTTGATTTTAAGTTTATTTTTTCTTAAAATTTTTTTGAAATTTATTTTATATAAAAGTAAAAAAAAGATTGTGAGCGAGCACGATACATGGAATTTCCACTGGCCACAAAAGTTTCAGGATTCTTAAATTCATGCCACGATTTTCCCTTACCATTTCACACTATTTCATTATGAGCAATGTTGTCTTGAAAACTAAACTCACAAAAGAGTCACAAGAGACAAGTAATCAATAAAAGAGATTTTACTAACCAATCATGGTGGTTTGTGAATGTAAATTCGTGATAAATATTATTTTCCTTTCATTATTTATTCTTTCTCATCAATCCAAATGCTAATGAAGTTTTCAAAACAACTTAAAGTTATTACTTCCAATTTTAACACATTAAAGGGTTTGTTTGACCATAAAAGAGTAAATAGTGAACATAATAGAATATTATAGGATAGATTTTTTATATTGTACGATATCGATGAAAAATGAACAATATAAATAAAATTATGTGAAATTTATTATAATATTTTTTATAATGCGTATAAACGTTTATAATCATAAATATTAATAGAAAGAGTTAGAGAGGAAGTGAGAGAAGATTAGATAGAAGAGAGATATGAAATAAAGTAAAAGTAAGAAATAATGGTAGAGAAATACAAAGATAGAGAGATGAGAGAGCTAGGGAGAGAAAAGAGGAGATAGATATAAAGGACACAAAATGTGTTTTTAGTAGAAAATAAAAGAGTAATTTGATATTTTGTGTAGTCTATCAATTTTATTGGATCTCACAGTCAATTTTTAAATTAAAATATGATTAAATAAAAGTTGTTCTCTTCGGTCCCTCATTTACCTTAAGTTCATATAAGTAGGAAGATTGAAATATTGAATTTAAAAAAACCAAGTGCCGAATAAACTATGAGCTTGAGGTCTTAAGTTGAAAAGGTCTAACAAATATATCTCAAACATTGCATAAGTTTTGAAAAGGGACTGCCTTAACCAATCCGACTATGTAGATCGAAGCTTTTAACTCCCACGAGAACAAAGGCACCATCACGGGCCTATTGCATGTATAAGCTGCTTTTGCAATTAAAGAGAATGAAATGAAACTCCTTGTAAGCTTTTGCTCTTTCTCAGTTTTGTGATAGTGGGTTGGTGTTGTGGAGGAGATGTAGATGATGGAGGTAGTAAGGATAGGATTGAAGAAGAAATGGTGATCATGAGTAGGCAAGGGGATGGATGAAGATGAAGTTTTATTTTATTTTGCCACATTATTATTTTTGAATGACCATATACTACCAAAAATTTAAAGTAAATGAATATATAATTACGATGAAACTCTTTTTAGAAAAAATTAGGCGTACCACTTTTATAATTGAACTCAATATAAATGGACTAGAAATATAAAACATTTATTTTCTTGTCTCCCCTGTGACGTGTGACTAAATAAACGTTCAAATTTTGATTAATCTAGATATATAAAATACGTATTTAAATTCGTCAATCTATTTTTTTTATAGAAAACTCAAAAAGAAATGGTTTTCTCAAAGTTATACAAAGCATTATTCATTTAGAGTTGTTGAACTGGAGTTTATTGTAAAATTATACTCCCTCGGGTTCTTTATTTAAGAAATAAAAAGAGGATATACGTATATTAAAAAATTAATTAATTTTTATTGATATTAAAAATAAATAAATCAACTTTTAAAATTAATTTTATAATATTTTGTAAACATAACTGTATTAATTATGACATTGAAAATAAAATGATGAAAGGTGTTATGAAGAAAAAAAAAATTGATATATTAAATATTAATAAAAATGCTTATCTTTTGGTTTGTTAAATATTTTTTTTATATTTAAAATTGAATGGAGTAATTTATAAATTTAATCATAAAAATGGTTATATAAAAATAAATTTGATAAAGATAACATTTAAATTTAAAAATAATATCAACGACTTAACGAGTTAGATTAGCTTTAACACTTATCTTATGTTATCCCATGAATCAATTACAAATTACAATAATTAAATTGTTAAAAATATTTCACTTTAGTTATATTACTTAAATGTCATATATAAATTGTATTAAAGATATAAAAAGTTTTAACTAAATGTGTATCAAAATTAATAAAATTAATTAATCTACTGTAAATGATATCCACGCGCCCAGGTTGTGTTATTATCTAAGCTGCTACTGTAAACTCCTCTTCCTAACTGTTTCCTTTCTTGTTATTCTCGTCTTTCGTTTTTCTTCCACTCATCACAATTTCAACTTTTATTTACTACTTTCTCTATCTCTGTTAACCATACTCGATTTTATGCACTTTTTCCTATTTCTGTTTCTTGCTTTGTGTCTCAATTTGGGTTGAATATAGATTTTTTTTGTAGTTACTAAATAAAGTTATCATGGAATAACCACAGATTTAGAAGTTGTATTATTATGCTTGTAGTATTTTAGATTCCTTAGTAACCCTTATTGGCATGGCTGGTCAAAGTCAAACTCTAGACTTAGAGGGATCTTTGATTGGTGAGGGTAATGGGAAGGAATCATTAGTTAGGGTATTGGATTCTGATTTGCATATAGATAGTGTTTGTGGTGATGTGGATTTTGATGGATCAATTGAGGAGGATAAAGATGTGAAGAATCCTACTATTGAAGGAGGAATTGTTAGGTTTGAGGGTTCTCAATTTGTTAGGTCTTTAGAAAGTAAGAGTGAGAATGAGAAGGTTGAGGTGAGTGGAAATGAATTAACTTTGAAAACATTGGAGAAAGAAGTGATGGGTGATGTTATTCAGGATGAGTTAGATGTTAGACGAAGTGTTGAAGTGAAAGACGGCGTTTTTGGGATGATTGATGATTCACAGAAAGAGGAGGAAATTGGGGAGGATGAATTTAATGATTCCAAAAAGTTGAGAGCTAAAGATGGAAAAGTGGTAAAGTGTGCTTTCATGAAGAGTTCAGGAAAAAGTTATCAGGCAAGTTATGAGCTTCCGACAAAAAAAGGTCGGTTTTCTGTGTGTGATTTGGTTTGGGGCAAAGTGAGAAGCCACCCGTGGTGGCCAGGACAGATATTCGATCCATCGGATTCGTCTGCGCAGGCGATGAAGCATTTTAAAAAGAATCACTATTTGGTAGCGTATTTTGGAGATGGAACGTTTGCTTGGAATGAAGCGTCTAAGCTGAAGTCATTTAGGACACATTTCTCTTATATTGAAAAGCAGAAAAATTCGGATTTGTTTCGGAGTGCTGTGGATTCTGCTTTGGATGAAGTGAAAAGACGGGTAGAATTTGGGCTGGCATGTTCCTGTGTACCTAAAGATACCTATGACAAGATTAAACTCCAGATTGTTGACAACTGTGGGATTCGACAAGAGCCGAGTTTTGTACATAGAGTTGATGAATCTTTAAATGTTAGCTCCTTTGTACCTGAGAAGCTTATGGAATACTTGAAAGATTTATCCAAGTTGCCAACTGGAGGCTTTGATCGATTGGAGCTTTTGATAGCCAAGGCTCAGTTGCTTGCGCTCAATCGTTTAAAGGGTTACTCTTACTTGCCTGAATTACAGTATTGTGGAGGTTTGGGCAATGACACTGACATCTCGATTAACGATACTGATAAACGATTGAGTGAAGTTAATGAGCACACAATTCATGGAAGTAAAATTGGTGATAAAACTGGTACTGGAGATACAAAAACCACAAACCGATCCTGTCGCAAGCATAAACATAACCTAAAGGATGGAATGTATCCTGCAAAAAAGAAAAACTTATTAAAACTAGCAAGTGGGACTCCAGATTTTACCCATGGTGATTACCAGAATGATGAGGCCATTGCTAATCTGATTTCTCCTGTCTTTTCCAAGAAACGAAAGACTGTTGATCATTATGTCGATGTCTCAGGGAAAAAGGGCAGAAGAAATATTATTTCACTTGAAAAAGTTTCAAACACCACAAAACAATCGTCATTTAAAATTGGTGAATGTATTCGTAGGGTTGCTAAACAACTTACTGTGCCGCTCTCTGCGTTGAAATATCCTGAAGACAGATCTCTGATGGCAGATGGAAATGCAGATAGTTTTTCAGGAAATGAATCTGATTTCTTATCCCCTGATCTTGAGACTCAGAAGTCAAACTCGATTTTTCCCACAGAGTTTTCATCTCTAGATGATTTGCTATCTTTACTTAAGTGGGTAGCACATGAACCACAGGGAGATTACAGTTTCTTGAATGTTATAGTGAGTTTCTTCTCGGATTTCAGGAATTCAATCATTATTGAAAATGATTCTGGGAAAGAAATCTTACCTACAAATGAAGTTGGCACCAAAAGGAAGAACCAAACCGTCAGTGGATCTCCTGAGATATTTGACTTTGATGATCCGAATGACACTTATTGTACAGACACGGTCATACAGAATGGTTCCAAAGAACAACAATCACAGAGAAGCAGCAGACTTAACTGTCAGCATGCTCCTTCTGAGCTGGAAAAACCTATTCATGTTTATACTCGTAGGTCCAATTCAAGGAAAAAATATTTTGATAGCAATCATGCCGAGGTTCCTGAAAAACCTTCTAGTTATATAGATGAGAAATCCCCGGCTGAACTTGTTTTGAAGTTTGCTGAGTTGGATTCTGTTCTCTCAGAAACTAGCCTGAATAATATTTTTAAGCATTTTGGACCTCTAAAGGAATCTGAAACAGAAATTGATAGAGGAACCAGCCGGGCAAGAGTGGTTTTCAAGAACTGTGCTGATGCGGAGGCTGCTTTCAGTAGTGCTAAAAAGTTCAACATATTTGGACGAACTCTAGTAAATTACCAGCTTAATTATGCACCAAGTGCATTGTTGAAAGCTTCGTCTTTTGTCACAACACAAGACCAGGAATTGCATCTTGATCTTTCCAATGCCGAGCTTAATATGGTCTAAGACTCTAAGTAATTTGGTAACTAACATTTTAACTTGCATATGCATTATTTTGCGAAGGAATTCTTTGATATGTGCACTTGTCATGGTTTATGTGATGGTAATGCTAAGTTTTTTATCTAAGGGCTGATTGAATTATTTCTTTTCTAGGTCGTGAATATTTTTATTGCCAATGTTGTTCTACAAGAAACAGAGCAAGAAGATCTGGAGGATGTTTAGAAACCCATATATTTTACAATCCAGCCAAGACAATGAAATTAGTGTCACTGTCCAGCAACATTATGAGACTAAAGAATTTTTTTTGGAAGAAAACAAGGTATTACTTGGACAAATTTAATTAATGATTTCCAGCATTAATGATACCAAATGCCAATGTATCCTCTGTTAGCTCTATTTTACTTTCTTAGAGATATGGGGCATTAAAAAGGAAAGTTTCAATCTGGGAGAAGGTGGTATTGATAACAGTGTATTGATCTCTCTTGAAGTTTGGCATTGAAAATGTTGATAAGTAAACTATCCAGTTTCTGTGGTAGAAAACAGGAATTTGATTTCCTATATGTTTAGCTACTCTAGGATTTCTAACTATTTTGTCACTTAAGATATATAGATACCAAAATCTTTGTTGTTTATAGGATTTTACCGTGTGCTAATGACTGTACTGTACGTACATCTTGTGTTTGGTCTGGAATTTTTTTTGACATTTACTTCAAATGCAACTAGATTTTATAAATTGTCTATAAAAAACAACTAGATTTTGAACCTCGCGTTGCGTGGTTGAAAGTGATATTTTGTGTATTTTATTAGAGTAAGTTTTAGTGTTGATACTCTGAAAATGAAAATATTTATTTAATGTGGAATCAATATATCAAATTTAAAATCAAGAAGTTGTAGAATAGATTAATTGACTATAGAATAGAGGGCTGACAAAATAACTATGAATTTAAGCAAATGAATAAGAAAAAATATAATAGTATAGTTTAAAACTACGATTAAAAGAACAATATATAAAATGCATATTTAGTACTATAAACACTATAAACATATTAATGGATGTTAAATCAAAGGTATGTGAATGAACATATCTATATATATATATATATATATATATATATATATATATATCCGAATAATAGTATGATGTAGAGAAAAAACAATTAATATTAAGACGTTTAGCTATTTTTCATGATAATTTATAATAGTAAAAATTACTACTATTGTAGATTATAATGATTGTTGATGCAGTAATAGGATTAGCTCAAGCAATTTGAACACACAATCGAACTCTTTGATTTCATAGAAATCTGAGTAAAATGAAAAGAACTGTAATGGTAAGCTGAATGAATAGTAGCAGTCGTCGTGGTGTTGGAAGTGTGTTTTAATATATTATAAATAGATTACATTTGTTATTCTCATTGTAGGGAGTGCTGAAAACGACGTCACAGCATAGCATAACTGACTAAACCGCCCAACCAGTTCATTGCTTAATGGCTGCCAAAGGAGGTAACCAGAATGTTGATTCATCTGGTCATCTATTATTCTGTTTATAGATTTTCATTTGACAGTAGGGCATTGTGTTATTGTTACTGCTTCTTAGTTTGCCATACTTTTCCTAGTTCCCTGCTCCTTGTAGTGGCCATTTACAGATTCTTTGTAAACTTTTTTGTCTGTATCTTTGCTGCTACTTTAGAGGGATAGAGGTTAACACTATCCACATGGGTTACTAACTTACTATGCTGCAGAAATTTGTAAGTGCAAAAATATGTTAATTAGACCCTTTGCTTTCTTCATATTTCATTGCAATGGGTTTTTTATAAAAAGATATTTTCAGACAGGGATGGCCATAAGGTCCACAGACTTTTGTATACTTACTGTAGTCAAATGTTAAAGTAGTTGCAACCCTTCTTTCCATACATGACTAATTTTTTGTTATCTTTTCTTTGTGTGCCGTGTTTTTAAAGAAACCCCTTTTCTAAAATAATATACCCTGCTTCTAAGCTTGGGGGGTATGAGTATGACTACAAATTCTTCTAATCTTTGAGTAAGATTGTCCATATTAATGATATCTTGTATCTTAAATTGTTATTTACTTGTTCAAATTTCATTTTTTAAATGACCATGGATGATTTCAAAACTCAACCCAAGTTCTTAAATATACACCAAAGGCATTACAAAATCAGCTGGTGTTCTTACAGCAAAGGCATTACTCTGCTGTTTATCGCTTTTCCTTTAATTTTTTGCCTGCCTGATAAAGTGATATAATAGGAAATTATGTAAATGAGAATTTATTGGAAGGTCGCGGTTAAAAGATGTATGAAGAAGGCTGTGAATGAAATTTTTTTTTTGGTGCACTTTGGCTCCCCCAGCTCAGTTAAGTGCCTCTGAAACCATTGTATCATTCATGTAGCTGATCCACATAAGCAGCGTGGTTGTTTGTGATTAACATAAGAACAAAAAAAACGTTTTGGATGTTAGCACTTTAGCACAATCCATTTCTTGGTTGAAGTCCTTAAAAGCTACTACTAACAAATAATAAAGTTGATGTATCTACTTATAAATCAAGTATAGATATATAAATTTTTTAAATATATTTTTTGTTTATATTTTATTCCTAGAATATTTCATCCGTCTAATTTTAATTGTTTATTTAAGTTATAGGCAGTTATTAAGAAAATCATTAATGTTAATTATAAAATAAATTTCATTTACTCAAATATCTTTATTAATTGCAGTTTGTCAAAAATTTAATAAATTGAGATGCAATAAATAATATATATAT
>JBBPBR010000005.1:2154548-2198538 GCA_037974775.1 Cicer pinnatifidum
AATTAAAAAATAAAAGACTAAAGCAAAAGATAGAATATAAAAATGAATTAAATAAAAAAATAAAATAAAATAATTATATTTTGAACCTTTAATTTTTTTTTAAATTGCCAACTAATTGGAACATTTAATATTTTATTTAAAAAAAATAAATAAATGGAGTAACAAAATAAAATAAAAAAATCAGTTGACAAAATTTTAATAAAAAAATAAATAAAAAAGAGTTACAGTTTTGGAAAAATAAAAATAAATGAACTGACAATTTTAAAAAATATATATATATGTTCTACGTAACTATAAAAAAAATTATAACATCACGTTAGTGTTGATCGAATCAAAAATCAATAAAGTTAATTATTTAAAAAGTAAATTAAAATTATAATTTTAATAATAAGAAAATTAAAAAGGTCAGATTTTGAAATTTGAGTGATGAAAAAAAAAAATGAGACTAATGTACTGGTGGTAGTATTACCATACCAAACAACTCCTGTTACATTAAGTTCCACGTGGTTTTTGATGTGGACACATATATTACCACTAATCAAGTAGACGACGCCGCATGACATTTAACATGGCAGATAGGAACACTCATTAACACTAATGGAGATCACCAAACACTAGGGACTAACGAGACCAACAGACTCATAGGTTTACAATTATTATCTGAATAATACATCTGATTTTGGTTTTACAAAAATTGCTACCTTTCCTGTCAATAAACTTTAAAAAATATATTTTCTGCTAATCCTTTTCAATCTAAAAATCTCACCATATTGCAAAAATTGAATAAAAAACTGTGAGAGCTATTGCTTCCAGTTTTTTAAGTATGATTTGTACACTTTTTTTTTAGGAATGATTTGCACCCTTCAATAAATTGTGCTAAGAAATGCGAAACCTCAATTCACTGGACTGTTTTTCCTAATATCCAATACTTCTCTTTTTTAACTATTGATTATTGAAGCTACCAATCCTTCGAAGAACATTGTGCTTTGACAAGTCAACTAAAACTCATTAAAAAGATAAAAACAAACTATTTTCCCTAAATTAAATTAAACAATAAATGCAGTTTGTGTAAATAAACACTGAAAAAATATCTGTTTTTTTTCTCAAAATTTGAAAATATAATATCTAAACATAATTCTCAAAACAGGCATTTCTCACTCACCATGACAAGTTACATAGAAAATCACATATTTTCCCTTTAGTGGGTAAGGCAGCTAAATTTGATAATAATTGTATCAAAAATCTACATGAATACCGCAACCAAAATTCTGCCACCCATGCTTTCTTCACACGAGTACCTAAATTTAATCACCAAACCATTGTTTCCATTCATCCCACATGCACAAGCATTAACGTGACATAAATGAGACGAGTAGAAGCAAATAATCTATTCATGATTTTGCATTGAAGGCATGACCAAATGTTGTGGATGCACCTGCAAATCAGCAACAGATTAAAAATTGTTACCAAGTCTTAAGAACTATGTTCTTACTTCTTATCATAAAACTGTAAGCAAAGATATCACATTTCATTCACTTGAATAAATATTTGAATTCCTATACCCAGTCACTACTGTTATTTATTAAGAACATAAAAATTATGTTCTTTAAAGAAAGAGGACTCCAATGATAAAACATGGTTTTGGATTTTTAGAATACACGCAGTTGTTGATATGGAAGTCGAATCAAAATCAGACATCTCATGTTCCGAATTTGTATTTTGGACTCAATAAAACAAAATCGAACTCGAATGTGGGACATCTAATCTTGACCCAACAGTCCGATCATGTGACTACGTCAAATGTGTAATTCCCTCACCGTAGAGAATCCAGATTCATTAAAAGAATAACTATCAAACACACAATACCCACAATAACCACAATAACGAGAAAACAAATTATAAACATAAATGGACTCCATAAACCACACTGTGAAACAAGACTTGAATCAGAAGTATAATTAAACAAAACAGGTACTGTACTGCTGGAGGCAACAATAGTGAAGCACAACCAAAGAAAAACAACACTTCTAGAAAAAAATCGCCACATGAAAGGAACTGGACAGTAGGATGCCCAGCGAGGGAAAACTAGGCACTACAGCAAAGATGCACAGTAGGGATACAAAGTAGCCATTTAAAAATGTAATGGAAAGGCGTAGGTTACCACCACAAGCTCTCAATCCATCAAACGAAACTACAAAATCTATATAAAAGGAATATGTTTGAAGACATAAAAAAAAATGTTGAAATGAGACGCCGAAGCCTTGGGAATCACACCTAATCGTCTGGCTCAAATAAGTTCGGCCAATAGGCTTAAATGTGTCTGGGTTCAGAAAAATAGCTTAGCAAAAGATGACTTGTTTAAAGTCACTGTTCCAGGCTTACATAACCTAGCTAATAAGCAGCCCTACAGTGGTAATGTCTGTTTCTCAAACTGAAACCAGAAAAATAGGTGAAACAAAAAACGAAAATAAAGGAGGATTTTCCCAATGAGCAATTGTTGAATTCCAATGAGGTCCAAATATGGAAGTGATACAAAAGAATAGAGAAGCGTTCAACTCTCAACTTCAGTAGTCAGATAGAGAACAACAAAACACATCGGCCAGAGTGATTTCTCAATCAAATACAACAGTTCATGATACAGATAGAAGTATAGAACACGACAAGGCAAATACAGCCTAGATATACCACTGAACAGCAAAACGACGGCAATTTGAAGATAATGGTAGTATCAGATTATAGGTAAAAAGTGTGATTAAAAAGTCAGCAACTAACAGAAAACCCTGACAAACATCAAAGAGAAAAAGATGGTGAAATGAAAATCAGAATAACACCAGGCAGAAATAATGAAAAGATTGTGGAGACAAATAACGCTCTATCACTAAAGTCCACTAAGAATTTCCTCTCAAGCAACTTGGTAGGCTAGATTATTTTTGGGTCATAGAGGTTAAACATCTCCCAGTGGCTCCTTATTATTAACACGAGGGAAGTACTTTCAAAAGTTATAAACCAAAACTCATATGTTTAGAAATCATGAGGTGTGGAAAAGGTCAATATGTGCCTATGTTTCATTCCACGTATCCATTTGGATGATTGGTATGTGAACAGATAATTGCGTGAATAATCCCCATGTCAGATAAGACTTCAGCAGCGGGTTTAATTTCCCTCCCCAATCTATTTGAACTGATTTAATGAATTGGTAGTGCCTAAATTGGCAAAATATATTGTTTCATATGTATTTCCCTCCCCAGACTATTTGAACTGATTTACTGGATTGGTAGTGCTAAGTGCAATCATGGTCCTAAATTGGCAAAATATATTGTTTGATATTTTATCTTATACTAAGAATATTTCAAAACTTAACATATCGAATCTCCACAAATGAGCATGTATACAGTAAAAAAACTAAGCATGCATCTATTCAAAAGAGACGGAGAGATTATTACCTGGGAACCATTATAGTTAAAAGAACCCTGCTGAACAAGCTGCCATATGCATAAATCAACAGCAAAACAAAGCACATATTAGCTAATAAAATGAACCTTGTTTTGACCAACAAGTCATCATAATAAAAACACATAAATCAAAAACATAAATCCAAAAAAGTTGTGTGATCACACCTGAGCATTTTGGCCCACAGGGCTGACTTGATCTCGTCTACCAGATCCATCACCACTTCTAACAGATCCTTTACTGTCACCCTATCAAAAATTATAGTTCGCAAATATTAGCATTTCCAGTGGAAAGACATTCCAAGGTAAAAACAAGATAATACAATCAATCAAAGGGGGGGATTAACTAACCTCTATCTATGATAGTTGTAGACATTTCAAAATCACCAAGTGAACAAGAAGGAAAAAAAACACAGTCAGATAAATATTAAGCAGTAAAGAACATTATGAAAATTTCATAGAACATTAGAATCCAATCACTTCAAAGCGTAATAACACTATATACGAATCATCCAAAAAAACATTAACTGAAGGTGAAAAAAGAAAGTAAAATTACCTCTCTGTACCTTGCTAGGTACACCTTAAGCGGTTCTATATAGTCTTCAAATCCTAAAGTAGCCATTGCCCATAACAAATCATCTCCATTAATAGTCTTTCTCTTCTCTTTCTGACATTTCTCACTCGCCCTACAACCCACCCAAATTTACCATTTCAAATTCAAACAAGAAATAAACAAAATATGGTTTTGTTTACATGTGCCCCAAGTCCTTAGGACAGATGCTAAGGAATAAAGATGTAGAACATTTATCTTGAAAAAAAACTATTTTAAAACTTTTTAGGAGTTGAATGCACAATTTACAAGATAAAATTTCTATTTTTGATTCTTTAACATTAGCATTTGCCAACAAAATAATGCCCTGAAATCTTTTCCTCCCAACATCATATAATATAAATTGACAAAGCATTGATCATTCATTCCATTCCAAAATTACAATACACCCCAACTACCAAAAACTGCAATTTATCACATAATATAAATTCAGACAAGAAACAAACAAAAATAAAGCCCTAAAATCTTTTCCTCCCAACATCACATCACATAATATAAATTGACAAAGCATTAATCATTCATTCCATTTAAAAATTACAAAACATTTATCCATTTAAAAGAAATAAAGAAAACGTTTTTAAGCATTTAATTAAAAATACTCACTCGCTAGTAATAAAGCTGATGAATTCAGAAACACATTCTTGCATCGTGTCTTTAGCATCTTTAGCAATCTTTCCATTGGAAGGTAAAGCTTTCTTCATGATTCTGCTAATGTTAGCAATAGGCAAGAAACGATCTTGTTCACGCGCGGTAGAGGAAGAACCGCGTGGGCTTTGGTCGCCACCACTGTCGTGGTCACGAGGTGGACTCGTTGCATCTGCCATGGCATAAACCCTAGAAGCAACGAATCGGATCAAAAAAATATAACAATAATAATAATCATAAACCAATGTGATGATAATAATATTAATAATAATAATAGTAATAATAATAATGATAATAATAATAATAATAACAATAATAATAATAATATAATAATAATGTATAGTGTGTGTGATGAAAGATTTGAATGGTGGAAAATTAAATGGTGATGGAGATGGAACGGTAAAGATCTGAAAAGCAACGTGGATGAAATTGAATGAATGGTTATATACCTGTGTCTGTGTGTGTTGAGTGAGTGAAGAGAGAGAGAAAGAATTGCGTGTTTGGCGCCTGAAGGGAAAGAATTGATTGGGTGTGTTGGTTGGAAGACAAATATAGGGAGACAAATATTCCAAGTGAAATACTCGTAAGTATTAGCTCACACACCACCAACTCCCATACAATTTAAGCCGGATTTCTTATCACTTCATAAAACAATAAGTTATTTTATCACTGATTTTGAGATTAAATCATTTAGATATTTTTAATAAAATCAAAATTTATTTAATCAAGAAGAAAAAAATGCAGAAAATTTTCTTCTAAAGTTCCGTGTTCCCTGATCTTTGGGTTAATATTGCTTAGTTTAGATTATTCTTACATCTTATTTTTTATTGTCTTGAATATCACTTCTTTAAGAGGTTATTTACTGACTATAGAACAATTCTTCCAATATCTAATAGATATTGCGTTCTCTTCTTCTTCAACATATCTGGTATTATTTGTTTCGTTAACGTCGTAATATCTCCAAATCCAAGATGATGGGGGTGTTTGACAAGGTGTGTTTTGAAAAGTATCAATCTATAATATGATGACAGGAGACATAGGATCGTGTGCAAGTATTACTTGCTTTCGTTGTAATAGTTGCGCTGAAATTATTGTACATGTCAATGATTTGCATTGGTTTTTAGATCATTTCATTGTTGAAGACCAGTGTAGGAGCGTATTTTTCAACATATATCTCGATTATCGGGGTGGAAGGAGGTTCATGCCTCTAAGAGCTTGGGCCCCTCCACATTTTTTAAATATTTTATTTAATTATTATGATAACAATTGCTTTACCTCCATCGCAAATAAATAGTTTGCTGTTATGAGCCAAAAAAAAAAAAAAAACTAACTTCACGTTTATTAACAAATACAGTTAAGGTAATTAGTTTTTAAAATTTTATGCAAAATACTAGTTAGATGTATTAAAGTGTTTTTTTTTAATATTAAACATTTAAGCAATTTAAAAGTATTTAATTTTTGTTTATAACACTTATAGGAGATAATATTTGATAGTAAAATAATGACGAAAGTTAGTATGGATCATTGAATTATATGTCGGATTAATGTTTGTCCATACATCTAAGTTTATTCTTGTCTATTTTGATTATGTCGCAAATGATCTTCGTATAGTTTTGAAAATTTCTAGTCATTTTCTTAAATTTAATATTGGTAATTATCACAACTTTGATGACCTATCTTCTTGTTGTGGAGGATCTCCGTATCAAATGATTCAAATGTTTGTATTAGAACTTCTACTAGTATATTTGTATAGTTTATATTTAGTATTTGGCTTGCAAGTGTTTTCATATCACTTCCCTCACTATAGGAACAAATTTATTTGTCTTAGCTACCACTGTAGAAAAATATTTCAATCCCACAATCTTTTTTAAACTTTGTTTGTTTGAAATCTTTTCTATGGGTCGTCTCAATAATTAGTTGGTCTCTGTGAGTCACAACTATCATGAAACCAATAAATTTGTCGATTTTCTTTTTAGATTGAAGTGTTTTGACGGATCTTCTTATATTTTGTTATAACCTTATATTTTATTATGATGTAATGGAGTGTAACATACCTTACTTCACCTTGATTTTTCTGTAAATTATATATTCTATAAAAGAGTATAAATATTTAAATTAACTATTGCAAAAAGTGTATTAATTTAGTCTAATCATAACATTATCAATATTCTAAAAGGAATTGTTAAATTTCGAAATTTTAGTCAATTTAGTTTCCCTAATTGAATTTGTTGAAACTAAAATGATATTAAATTAGTTATATCAAAGATAAATTTAAATCTAAATAAATAACAAATTTAGACAAATAGGAAAAATAATGAATAATAAATAACAAAATATATACATTTATATCAAATTTAGTACTGCGCAACCAAAGTTAATTTTTTAAACTGACTTATAGTCTTAAAAAATATAAGGCGACCACAATTCCTACAGTTATATTTATTCATAAAACAATTTGTTTTTGTTTAAGAAATTTGATTATTTTTAAGAGCCTCTTTGCTCCTTTTACTTTTATTGTTCATCAATCATTGGAGGTAATTTAAGATATTTTTTTTAGTATAAAATAACTATTTGAATGAATATGAAATATCACATTTATGAGTAAGTTTTTGTGGTAATTATACCATCTCATTTATGAAAAAAAATATTTTTTAAATTATTTTTCTTTTATTTTATATAAATAAGTGGTTTTCGCGTAAACTTTGTTTTTCTTTCATTTTATATAAATAAGTGATTTTCGCATAAATTTTGTTTTTCTTTCGTGTTTTTTCTATAATTTTGTTGTTCGACTTCGACAATTTTTTGTTCGTTGTCTTAGTATTTTGTTGTTTGATTTCACGTCTTACTACGATATTCATTTGACTCAAATTGACATATTTGTTTTGATCAATAATATATTTTAATCGATTATTATGATTTCGTCAATACTACAAGTTTAGAGACATATTTTTAAATACTTTTAAATTGTTACATTTGTATATTTTATCGTTTTATTTTATTAACATTAATGTTATGAATTTGTTCATATATTTATCCTTTTCAATTTAAGCAATTTTGAGTATATATTGTTTTACCGATTGAAATGATTTTTTTATTTTATTTTTATATAAAAATAAAACATAAATATTGAACACGCACAATGTGTAAGCATTTTATATATTAAGTTAAGGTGAACATGAACAACTTAGTTACTGATAGACGACAAATATCATTATCTTGCAGGATAGTTAAATCAATAGTTTTTACTAACTCACTATATAAATTGTTGGTGCATAATTTTTTTATAAAAGAAATATATAATAACAATATAGTAAAAATAAAAATAAAATCAGACAAAAAAAAAACAGTAAAAAAAAAAAAAAGTTCAAAAACTGGGAAGCTAATGTCCTTGGCGCCTCCTTTCCCTTTCGTTCACCCGCATATATATTCACACACCTCTTCAACAGTGGCGGAGTTTCACGTTCTCGCTGAGGCACAGAAATGGAGAATCAGCAAAGTGGCCGAATCAACGCGTATTTCAGCGCCTCAAAGCCTCTCCTTCCTCAAAAAAGAGCTTCTGATTCCTCCACCTCTTCCCCATACCAGTATATCCTCTTTCTCATCTTCTTCCTCAATATATATATATTTATTTTGTTCAAACATCATTTTGTTTAATTAGGTTTTTTAAATTTGAAATTCAAAGAAATAAATAAAACAATTAACTCACAAACGCCAGCATGCAAATTATTTATCAATTTTTTTCGTTATTGAAAACCTTATATAATCTGAAAAGTATCTCGTTGTTTCTAGAATTAAGGGTTTAAGCAATGTTGATGATGCTGCGGGTAGGGTTTCAGTTAAGAAGAGAGTTCCTCTTGCAGAGGTTCCGTCGAACAGGCTCCATTCATCAGGAAATCGCGGCGAACCATCTTCTGATTCAATTTGCTCCAATTCAAGTACAAGGAATGTGGCTGTACTTCCCTTTGTTGTTGTCACACATAATAATTTGTGCCAATCGAATTTTGAAACTCCGAGGAAAGAAACTGGAAGCTTTAAGCCTGAACCACTTGATTACTTTTCAGCAAGTGGCCTTTTCGATGATGATTTTGATGAATCCATTTTGGAACAGATTGACATTCTGTGTGAACAAAAAACTGCAGAGAAATGCCGGGAGAAAGTTTCAAGCGAGAGCGGTGTAGTTGGTAATATTGATTTGAGTTTTGGAACTAGTATTGTTTCTGAGTGTAATGGAAATGGTGACATGTTTAGTAATGTTTTTGGAATTTCTTTGGATCCTAAAGAAGAACAAGTGGATAATGATACTCCTAGGAAAAGTTTAGTAAGGGGAACAATGCCTGAGGAATATTCTAAATACTTGGAATCCCTAAATGAAAGGCAAAGAGAAGCAGCTTGTACTGATATTTCCACCCCTTTAATGATTGTAGCTGGCCCAGGAAGTGGAAAGGTTTTCTTAAACTCTGGTTTCTTCAATTTTTTATTTATTTTCCTTATGAGTATTTGGTTTTTACATTGGAACTGAATTGTTTTTATTTATTGATGATACCAGACATCCACAATGGTTGGGCGAGTTTTGATGCTGCTTAATGAGGTGGGGATCATTTTTGGGGCTATAAGATGATATAGATAACATGCTCTTATGTTTCATTCTTGTCCCTCTTTTTCTTTGTTTCTGTGTTGATTTGTTTTGACTTTCTATATTTAAATTTGATTGCTTAATTTGTTGTTTATAATTTCCATTGTCTGCTAATTGTATGCAGGGAATCAGCCCCTTAAACATTCTTGCAATGACATTTACGACAGCAGCAGCTTCTGAAATGAGAAGACGTATTGGAGCTATAGCTGGGAAGGAAACAGCCAAAGAGCTTCCAATTAGTACTTTTCATTCATTTTGCTTGCAACTTTGTCGTTCACATGCTGAAAAGTATGTTTCTCTGAATTTGATGGCAAATTTTTCTTTAACTCTGTCATAAATTGCAGTTTATAAGTTCCAACTTGTGTGCTTCCCTGTGTTATGTTTTCCCTCTAAAACTCTAATTAATTTTCTTGCAATTTAAATGCTAATTGTGGCATATGCCATAATTCATATTCCATGTACATTATTGCTATGTGGGAGACATATTTTGTTAATTTGTCCCCTTAATAGTTGAATCTTCTGAGGATAAGTTAGCAGAAATAACTCAGTAAGTATGGTTGAAGTATATTTTCATATGTTTCACTTTAAGAAGCAGTAAATTCCATTTAATTTAATACAATTAAATGCTATATTCAGCATTGAAACAATGAAAAAACTGTAATTTGTATTGAATAAAACATACAGTGCATCACATACTCTTCTTGATCATACAAGGAATAGTGGTTTTGATTGTAATACTGCTAAACTGTATAGCTTGTCAGTTCATTCAGCCATATGTTTTGAGGTGAAAATAATCTACAAGCTTTCATATGTTTTGGATGAGCATGAAACCGGTTATACCTGTCTTTCAACCATGCCAAAATTTTAATTGGGTCAAATTTATAGATGTGAGCCCAATCCTAACCTCAATGATATACACGGTCTAATCAAGACTGGGTCTAAGTAGTATAAAACTGGGTTGACTTTTTCTTTTGAAAAATAAAAATTTGGTTGACTTGAACTATAAGGAAAATAAAATTATAGGACGATCATATATATTAATGTTCCAAATGAAAATAATTCAAACAATTGATAATTTGATAAGTATGTCATATACATTAAAATTTATTTTAGTTTAGGTCATTTCCTTTTGCTCTTCTATAGTTTTATGATAATGCTTAGGAAAAACAATAGTACATCACTTTACGTATTGAATATGAAATATTTTTAAAACTAAAGTCATACATAAGGTGGGTTGCGTAGCCCAAATGTTAACCTAACCCGTCCCTAACCCGATGTCATGGTCATAAAATAAGATTCTACACTGTCCATATTATACCGTGGGAGAGGAACAAGCTCTAACCCAAATGGCTCAGGCTAGGTTGTGCCACCGGGTTGGACTGGTTGTCTCACCCCTACTTTTGACGTACAAATAGAAACATAGATCTGACACCTAATGTAACAAAGGAATTACTAAAATGTGAGAATCAAAATTCTCTTTATATTTTCAAGGACTAACTCCTCAACTCTTAAACTATTAGGTACTAACTACCAAGTCGCCGGGAATGGCCTTTATAAATTTTACCTTTAAAATGTCTCTCACACAAGTGTCCTTTAGGCATGAAGGGTAGACAATATACCAGTTCATTTTATCTCATGCTTCTGTAAATTAATTATGAAGAGTGGGGTTTTGATTAAATTTCTAACCACTCTGACCTCTGTCATAGAATCTCTAATACCTTGTAAAAGACCAACTTCCCCAAAAGTTTAAATTTTAGGCAGAGGTCTATGAAAGGTTTAATGTAGATACATCCTACATTCTGTTAGTATGGGGGTGTTAGCATCTTGGTATATGGATTGTTCATTGGTTGTATTGAAGTATCTCTAGTATGTTGATTTCAGAAGGCAAAAAGTCTGCCATATAAACACTCCATT
The DNA here is from genome assembly GCA_037974775.1 of Cicer pinnatifidum. Classification (NCBI taxonomy): domain Eukaryota; kingdom Viridiplantae; phylum Streptophyta; class Magnoliopsida; order Fabales; family Fabaceae; genus Cicer; species Cicer pinnatifidum. The sequence continues at coordinate 2,165,800 of JBBPBR010000005.1, forward strand.
GCAGCTCATGGCTGGCCCTTTCATAAATTGGCTATAGTGGCTGTCAAAAAATTTCACACCATTCTGCCATGACCTCCATTTAACAACACCGAGTATCTCCATGCAAGCTGGTGGAAAAATAAATATATAATTTCCATTACAAACTTGTTATGTTTACGTATACATCGAGATTCGAGGTGTCGGGAACATACTAATGGAGATTGAAGTTTGACTCCTAAACCTTAATGAAAAATAATATTCCACTTCAGGTTTCAAGTCTTATTGCCTAGTACATGACTGCAATACACACATATATCATGACTGGATCTAACTGAGCTAGCTGTTGCACCCATAACCTTTTAAATCACGTTGCTTGAAAAATTTATTTTAACTGTTGACACTTATGCTGCAGGTTAGGTCGTACATCTGAATTCTTAATATATGGACAGTGGCAACAGCGAAATGCAATTATCGAGGCCACCCGATTATTGGAAAACGAAACAAGCAGGCATAAAAATGGTGAATTGTTGATTGGAGAAACGTCCAATAGTCTACGGACCCCTAAACAGTTCAAGGATAAGGCAAAGAAATGGCAGAAGTTTGTAACGCAGGTGTGTGATTCCTTATGAAGAGTAAACCACTATAAACTTCCTTTTTAACTAATAAACTGATGCTTATTTTACAACATCTACATTAACCTCCCTCGAATGCTATGCAATTTTATGGTTGTATTAAAAATCAAATTGTTATGTTTGCAAAGAAGTTTGATTTTATAGCAGTGATGGTTTATACTAGAAATATCTTGTAACTAGAGTCCCTAACAGATCATTTTGTGCTCTAATTAAGGAATCACTATTGTGAATACAACCGTAATTAATACTTTGTGAGTGTAATTATACCATTGTAAGGTTTGTCTCACGCACACAATTCCATGTATTCCTCTAATTTCAAGTTGGTACTATGTCAATGAGGTGTCAACTCAACGGTAAGTAAGAGTTTGAACTTGTAATCTTAAGGGACGGAGTTCGAATTCCCTTGGGAATAGTTGTAAAATGACCATTAGTGGTCACTTTACAAATAGTAATTTCCTCTTCCCCAAATTTTTTTAATTTTTAAAAAGTTAGTATTAGAGTGGGAATTTGACCTGTCTTAGTGTATAACCTTAAACTGGTAGCTCATTCTGGGCTTATGGCCCATTAGAGCCTCAATGCATATTTTTGTGTGGAAGATATTCCTGATTGATGAGTTCAGTGAAGAAACAAATTGTAAAATTGAATTTTGAAGAAAAAATTTTGGAATCAAAGGGTTTATGGTTAAGTAGAAGTAAGATGAAATTTTTCGCACACAAACAAGTTCAACAACATGAGAGTTAGAAATGTTTAGGAGGTTAAAATTGGGGACTTCATGATACCATAAGTTGCATCATTACATAGTTTAGGTATCTTGGATCCATCTTGTAAAGTGATAGGTAGAGGTTAGGCGCCTAGGCCTAGGAGGATGAAATGAAAAAGTGCTTGAAATTTACTATCAAACTCAAATGAAAATTTTACAAGACCAACAAGGTTCTATATCACTGAATGTTCAACGATGATGTCCGAACAAGAGTTTCTTTACAATAAAAAAGCCATCAAGAACAAACAGTAAGCTTAACAGAGATGCACATGTTGTGGTTTATTAGTGGATTTAAAAGAACAAAATAAGATTATGAAGAACCATATTTGCGAGAAAGTTCAAGCCGCACCTAGTGAGAAGATGGCATAGAGTTTCCAAAGGTGGTTAGGTTGATTAGAAGAGGAAGATGATGATTGAAGAGAACTTCAGGAAAACCCTTAAATTACGCCATCTAAATGGGGTTTCGGGCGGAGGACAACAATGCTGCTTTATTCACATAATTGGCCCCACCTAAAGAGGGGTAATGCTTGATTATTGTACGCGATGGATATGCTTAGATACCACCTGATAAAACAATTTACGACTTATATAAAAATTAGTTTAACCACATTTTCTTTTTTGATTTTAAAATTAACTTGTACACAAACACATGCTTATCATATAAGCACTTATTCAATACGCACTTAATTAAACTATATATCCAAAATGCATCTTAATCTGAGAAACAATTGCCATGAAAAATTTGATTTTATTATGTGACCTAATAAAAAAGAAAGTCAAAATCAATTATCATGCAGGAACTCACTCTAAACTGTATTTTTGACCAGTTCAATATTTTCATAATGCAACCTATCTTGTATGTATGTACAATGACTCCATAGAACATCTCTAAATATGTACAAGAAAGGTCTTTGTGATGTTATGAAACTTGATAATTCTTTACCTGAAATAATTTGTCTTTCATCCTCCTAAGTGCTGGAAAATTGAGCTACTTGCTTCTTAATTATTTATCAGGATCAAATTTGTAAAATTGAGTATTTCTTAATGGCTATATTGCTCTTTGTCGCTTATAGTTGCTTCAGATGGCTTGTTCAATTCCTCCTCATATTTTTTTATGCTGTAGTTAAATTTTAGCTTGATCATATGTGATAACTATACACCATTTCAGGCCAAAGCCTCAGGAAGAACGTCTGCAGAATTTCGTGAAATGGGCAATGAAATAGGAGTAAGCGCTGATAAAGTGTTTTCCCATATGTCTATGCACACACACACACACACACACACACACAAATCCTTGTTCTGCTTTTGTATGTCTGATTACATGCTCTGGATTGTAATCAGGCGGAAGTTCTTGAGAATTACAGTAACATATTAAAATCTTGTAATGCTCTTGATTATCATGACTTGATCAGCTGTTCTGTGAAGCTACTCACTGATTTTCCTGAAGGTAAACATTTTTCTGAAATATGCAATTAACAATAATCTGTTCATTGATACAGTTGTGTTAACTTTTGTTTGTTCAAACTATTTCATAGTTTTCAGAGAAAGTCAGGATTCATGGAAAGCTGTTGTTGTAGATGAGTTCCAAGATACTAGTGCCATGCAATACAAGCTTCTAAAGATTCTTGCATCCCATCATAAAATAACAATTATTGGTGATGATGATCAGGTTTTTTTTCTCTATAATCTCTAATCCTAATGTTTGAGAAGTCTGGTTGGATATCTATATTGTTTTCTCTCCGTGAACTAAAAAAATTGTCCTAATTACTGCTCTAATGTCTTATTTTTCTTACAGTCCATTTTCAGTTTCAATGGAGCTGACATTTCCGGATTTATTTCCTTTCGTAACGATTTTCCAAACTACAAAGAGGTTTCTGGTGTCTTTGACTGATTATGATTTTAATGCCACACACTTAACTTTTATTTGGTTGTGTTTTACCCACAGATATTGACATTGAAATGCATACTAAATGTCGTCATTTGGATATGACTTGCTTTTTTTGGTTCAGGTTAGGCTTAACAAAAACTATCGGTCCACACGTTGCATTGTTGAGGCTGCATCTTCTCTTATTAAAAATAATGCCAGGCGATGTCAGTCGAAGAATGTTCTTACTGATAACTCTTCTGGATCCAAGGTACTTACATCTTGCAGTATGCTGATTTGAAAAGTATGTCATGCTTTATTGTGATTTTCCTTTTTATATAAATTGATTTCTGTACTAATCTGCAGATAGTTATGAAGGAGTGTCACAATGAGGATGCTCAATGTGCATTTGTTGTTGACAAGATCTTAGAAATTTCATCTAATCATTCAGCAGAGAACTTTTCCTATGGCAATATTGCAATTCTCTACCGTAGGCGGGTGATGTTTCTTGATATTATAACTATTATAACCATACAGAAAAGCAATTACCCCCCCACATATCTGGCTGAATGGTCTTTGCTTCTTTCTACCTTTCTTCCTGTTTCAGATATCAGGGAAAGCCTTCCAAATGGCTTTTCGGGATAGGAAAATACCATTTAACATTCACGGTGTGGCTTTTTATAGAAAGAAGGTATTTTTTTTCTTCTGTTATTAAGACAAAAAAGTGTTTATTTATATAAAACAATAATGGATTCTCCAACACTAACTATGGAGTGCAGTTATTATTGATAAAAACTGCCTGCTAATAATAAAACTGTCTACTAATATTAACTAACAAGACCCATTATTATTGCTATCCTAATATCTAACAATCCTCCTATAAGGGCCTGCTTCCACACATTGTTGTGCACCATTAGGAAGAATGAAAGGACCCCTAGATTGTAAAACATTTAGAATCTCCTACAGAAACATTATGTTGTTGCAAGGTCAAACACAAATGTAGAATATCAAGCCATTGATACGAGGTAGTTGTGAGCTCATCTAGTTCAAACAGTTACTTTAGGAGCTTAGATTTGTGTAGGTTATGAACACAACAGTCGTATGTGATAAATTGCACTGTATATCACCTCAAATAAAGTATTTCACGAGAGGACTAGCATATTGTGATAGAATATTATTTTATGAAAGATCAACTAATAGATTTTTCAACTTAGTTTTTGAGGGGTTCTCGTATAAGCTACATATGTAATAGGCTTGGTGCTTATGATGCATGCTCTAGTTTGAGGGGAAGTTTTAAAAATAGTTCAAATAGTAGTAGTGGTTTCTTATTCGAGTTCACAGGCTCTTGAAAGTTTTAATTTTAAAATTTTATAACTATCTGGTCTGCAAATGCTTTTATCTTTACCTTTGCCAACATGCCATAAGTCTTTTTACCTTGTCCATTCTTATAATAGGTAGTCAAAACTATCATTGCTATGCTTCAAACAGCTCTGCCTGGTTGTGATGATGGCTCATATTGTCGAGTCTTCAAGGCTTTACTTCCCTTCGAGAAGGACATGAAAAAGAGGGTACAAGTTTTATTAATATTTTCAGTTTGGACAATGCACAAGGGAGCTATTTCCATGGTGGCTTGCTATCTTTTGGTTTTATCCTTTCAGCATTTGTGTTTCATATTAGTGTTTATTTTTGCAGGTAGTTGACCATATCAACAAAATTTCAACTATTAGAAAATGCAGTTTCTTATCAGCTGCCTGTGACATCTTTAGTGCAAAGGTTTCTGGTACTTTTAAAAGGTGGTAAAAAAATTGTTCGTGAAAGTTTTATCATGTTATATAAAAAAGTATTTGAAATATTTTATTACTGTTGAAATCCCACTTAGACCAATGATATGGGCACAGTATTCTGGATAGGTTCTATAAGATTCTCAATAAGTTGCTTAGTGTAATAGACATAAGTCCTTATTTACTGTTTCTGCTTTCTGTTAATGCTGCTATGGTTGTGCAACTATTTATATATATATATATATATATATATAGATATAATTATTTCTCTATCCGAGAAATACTGAGGCCTCTCCACGGTCATTGCCTTGGGAAAACCCCATTTCAACAAACCCATTGCAACCCATTCAATTGCTGACAAAGCTTCGACCGTCCTGCTCAATATTGCACCGCCTAACATCACCATTCCTCAATCCAAGATTATTACTTTCTCCCACACTATTTTTTAGAAGTTAGATAATAAAATTTCCAGCTGCGGAAGCAGCAGTTGAATCCAGTTTTTAAAGGTTACAGGTTTCACCATTTCGTTGTTAATCCTGCAATTCCTGCGAGATTCTTTACTGAAGAGATACATAACTATTGTTGTGGCATCTCTGTTTTGTGTTGCATAGTCAAAGAACTAATCTTATTTCTTGACAACTTTTGGAGAATGTACATAATTACTTTTATGCACAAACAATAGCTCTGGTGATGCATCTTTGTATAGAGCTGTGCAATAATAGCTTTGGTGATGCTATTGTGAATGCATTAATTGAAATAGTTCTGTTAACCACAGCCATATTTTCTCTGCAAATAATTCTACAGATCAATCTATTGCTCTCTCCATTCCAAAACATTGTCTGTTTAAGGTAAATGCACTCAAATTAAGAAAACACTTAATTGTTGCGTATAAATACCAAAATACCCTTAATACATGCCAATTTTCAATACAATGTTAATAAATACTTTGTTATAAATACTCTTGTAAAATGCAAATGGAGATTACTATTTAGAGGCATATTTGGAAGAAAATACCTAATGTATCTTTTGTATCTAAAATACCTGTAGTATTGGAACAAATTTAAAATAATTAAAAGACCAGTTCTGGAATGGAGGGAGTATCCCCTTGGAAATTATTTCTCAGAATACTAACTGTACTCCTTCACACTCAAAACAGGCGCAGTCGTACGTAGCTTACACGGAAAGATATCTCTAATGCTATTAATTCTTTAGAATTTAGGGGTTTTTGCTTGTAGTTTGATGTTATGTAGTTTTTCAGGTCCTGCATTTTTGTTAACATGTGACTTCATTAGCTAATTATGTTCCCATGTGAAGAATGCCTGTCAAGCCATTTAATATACATATCTTCTCTGTATTCTTGTTCTGCTAACTGTTATAGGATTATAAACTAATTGATATAATGACTTTCATCATTCTTATGGATCATAGGAGTGAGATTACCCATGGAAAGAAGGTTTTGATGACGATAGAGATCATATCAAATCTTGTCCACAGGGTAAATGCTTTCTGTACTATGATTGCTGATTTTGTTTATGTTTAAAGTAATGATTTACATGTGTCTTTATTGGAGAGAAAGTACATATCATGGTGAGGTGACATCTGGCCCTTCAATTTTTCATAACTGTGGGAAACATTGAATGAGGAGTATTCAATATGATGAGAGGGGACAAGTGCAAATATTGATAATTGGATCTTACATTAATGACACAACAACTATTTTGGAGGATATTGGGCAAAATAGAGAGGCAGGGCTTTTGTTAACAATGTTGTGGAATGTCTCTAGTGCTTTTTGTCTAGTTGGAAGGAATTTTCAAGACAGTTTGATTTTTGCTATTACTAAGGATTAAGTTTTGTACTTTTATTGGCTTACTGGATAATTTGTGGGGATTGACATTTTTCCCTTTTAAGCACGGACGTACTGTCTCTTGTTGATATGTAGTTGTTGGAGAGAGGCTTCATTGTGTATTGTAGATCAAATGGCAATATTTTTAGAATAGGTAATGGAAGACTTGAGGAAACATAAGTTGAAAGCATAAAAAAGAATTTACGGTTTTACTGAAGAAATGGTTTCTAATAAATCTCAATGCTGTCTATTGGTTCATATAGCTAATTTACTAGTCAAATTCTTTTTATTCTACCTGTTTATCCATGGATTTGGATCTCCTTTGATTTTTGAATAGCAAAAAATGATTCTATTAGATAAAGGAAGTCAATTTTTATCATACAATGATTTGTCATGATTGATTGTAGGGTTCCCTAGTTATATTTTAAATAATTCTCTCCCTTTCTCTCTCAAACAGAATCATATAGTTTTAATTAGTGTTTAATAGAAATGGATTGACAATGTAAAAAAATTTATACAGTCAGATTGAAATATTTTAGAAAGTAATATAGCTTAGTGACACTGATGAAATATGAAATTTATGACCCCAAAACTTTTTTGTACTGTTTGTGCATATGTTGTAAACTTCTTTTTAAATTCTTTATTCTTACATTCCTCTTCCTTAATAGTATGTGCCATAAATCAAATACAACTTGACTTACTTTTTTAGTCCTAACCATTTCTGGAAAATTCAAGGCTTATGATTGACTTTTTTCACCACTTGCAATAAACACTTTACTCACTTGAAATGCATGCCATGTTTAATTATGACAGGAAAAATCAATTTCAGCGATCATAACTTCTGTGGCGAAAATGATACCTGAGGTTTGTCTTACCTCTCACTTGGATTTTACCTCTAAAAACTTACTGTATTTACCCATGGGTTATTGTTTTTTCTTATAATTGTATGATCAGCTTAATTGAGTGGGGATATTAGCTGTTGTTTGAACATATTTTTCCTTATTTTGTAACTGTATATATTGGGAAAAACCCAAGTCCTCCATTAGATATAGTTAGAGCTCTAACAGAATTTATAAAGAGCGTCACCCCTCATCTTACAAGTTGGTTTTGTGAGAATGGGTTATACTTAATATAAAAACTTAAGATGGTATCCGAGTCTATCGACTAGGCTACTCACCATTTATTTACACGCACCAAGCCTAATAATACTAAATGTAAGGGAATGTATTGGAAAAAACTCAAGTCCCACATTAAAAATTGTAGTAAATCAGAGAATAGAAATGTTATGGGAATTGAATTTAGGACTCCAATTTCATGAAACACCTTCTTTAACGATATTCCCTCACAAATACCTTGAGATAAAGCTCTAAATTCTGCTTCTGCTGAACTACGAGACACATTAGATTGTTTTTTACTTCGCCAAGTGACTATGTCTCCCCAAACAAAGGTACAATAGCCTGATGTTGAGCGTCAGTCAGTCACAGAGCCTGCCCAATCAACATCAGTGAATATTTCAATTTCTCTATTTGTTGTCTTTTGGAAAAATAATCCCTGGCCTGGTGTCATTTTCAAATATCTGAGAATTCTGTATACTGCTCCCATATGTTATTATGTGGGATAGTTCATGAATTGGCTCATTGTACTCACTGCAAAACTAATGTCTGGTCTAGTATGAGATGAATAAATGAGTTTTCCAACTAACCTTTGATATCTTCCTTTATCAACTGGTGCACCATTGTTTAGAGTCCCTAGCTTCATAGTTGCATCCATAGGAGTTTCATATGGTTTACATCTAAGCATACTTGTCTCGTTTAGAAGATTTAGGACATATTTCCAGTGAGAAACTGAAATACCTTTCTTAGATCGAGCAACCTCCATCCCAAGGGAATATTTGAGATTTCCCAAGTCTTTGATCTCAAATTCTTTGGCTAGGATACTCTTTAATCTCTTAATTTCTTCATCATGATCTCCTGTTAGAACAATATCATCAACATATACAATAAGAATAGCCTTCTTCCCTGACGGTGATTGTTTTAGAAACATTGTATGATCTGTCTGACATTGAATGTATCCAAACTTCCTTACCACCTTTGTGAATTTGCCAAACCAAGCTCTATGTGATTGTTTAAATCCACTCAAAGATTTCTTGAGTTTGCAACCTTTATTTGTATTGGTAGAGGTCTCAAAACCTGAGGGAATCTCCATGTAAACTTCCTCTTCAAGATCACTGTTGATTATGAGATCAAAAATCAGAATCATAAGATTCTGATCTGTATAGTTTACAGTGATCTTGAGAGCCCTTTGGTCAAGTTTATTAGCATGTTGATGGATAAACACAGTACAACCATAAACTTTGGGTGGAAGAGTGTATAGGACATGAGTATGAGGAAAACAGTTGGAAATGATCTGGTAGGGAGTTTGAAATTTAAGTACACGAGAAGGCATTCTATTTATTAAGTACGTGGCTGTTGAGACAACTTCACCCCAAATTGTTTTTCGAACATGTGTGGTAAACATAAGAGATCTGGCAACTTCCAGGATGCATCTATTTTTTCTTTCTACTACCCCATTCTCTTGTGGGGTGTCAACACGAGCTTTGATGAATGATCCCATGGCTGTCCAAATATTATCCAAGAGACGTTTCAAAGTACTTTCTTGCATTATCTGTTTTTAGAACCTGGATTTTGGTTTGAAATTGAGTTTGAGCCATGTTATTGCATTTTCGAAATATTTGACCAAGTTCTGTCTTTTCTTTCAAAAGGAACAGCCATGTTATTCTAGAATGATCATCCACAAACAACACAAATCTAGATCTTGTGATATTTTTTATTCTAGATGGTCCCCACACATTGCTGTGAATCATGGAAAAGGATGAGAGGCTTTATAAGGTAACATATAATAAGAGTGACAAACTTTACATTGGGAAAACTTTGGATTTTTATTTTTGCATAATGAAGGAAACAATTTTTGAAGATACATAAAACTTGGGTGACCTAGACGATAATGCCACAACATAATAGCATTATCCTTATTTTGTTGGTTGGTTGACTCAACACAAGCTGCATTGAGTTTATCTTATAGGAGGATGATTTGTTTGAATATGGTAGAGTCCTGAGCAAAAATTAGCACTCCAATCATCCTCCCCGAATCCTAATATGAAATTCACATAGTTAAGATCATTAGAAAGCTTACTCACAGATAACAAATTGCAATTCAAGTTTGGAACATGTAGGACAAATTTTAACTCTATATCTTTTGACAGAGTGACCAAACCTGGACCAGCTACTTTAGAGAATGAACCATCAACAATTTTTAGAGATAGTCCATCATAACATGGACTATAATGATGAAATAGTGATTTATCCCCCGTCATGTGATCTGAAGCACCCAAATCAACTATCCATGACTTATGATTTCCAGTTTCAGCAATAAAAGCAGTTAAGAAATTACCTTTGTGAGCTAATGATGCAACTTTGGTACTATTTTGGGATGACATCTGAGAGAACATCTTTTGGAGGGATTCAATTTGCTCTTGACTAAATGGAGTGGATTGGGGAGCAACTATGTGATTTACTTCTTCAGTTAAGACATGATTGCCTCTACTTTCCCTGTCCAAGGTGGATTTTGAAGGTTTCCAATCAACATGTTTCCCATGTATTTTACAACATGTGTCTTTAGCGTGACCAGTTCATTGACAATGATCACACCAAGGCGTCTTTTTCTTCAACCGATTATCTCCAGAATGATGGTGGACTCCTCGAGCAACAAGTGCTAACTGATTTTTCATGGTAGCTATTGTAGATGACTCTCCCAACATCAGGAAGACTCTTTGATACTTGGTAAAGGCTTGGTTCCAAGTATCCTTCCTCGTACTTCATCCAAGTTCTTGTTGTCCCATCAAGAACTTGAAAATTCTTTTCTTCTCAACAATCTCCTTGTATTTCTTGGAATCAACCGAGCAGGTCCAGCTATGTTTTTCAAACATATCAAGTTGCTGCCATTGACGCGTGAGAGAGTTATAGAACTGTGTGGCTATTTAATCTCCTAGTCGCAAATCCTGCAAAGTTGTCTCAATCTCAAAGATGACGGATGCGTTTTCTTTGCTCAAGTAAATCCCTCTTATTCTATGAAACAAATAATGCTTAATCAACTGTGTTAAAGTGGCATATTTCCACAAAAATAGATAAAGCTCTAAAAGAGTTTATAAAGAGCGACACTCCTCACCTTACAAGCTGGTTTTGCGAGGATGAGTTAAACCCAATATAATCTAGGAGTATATTTAACTTTCATAGCTCTATGAAACACTCTCGAGGATGTATCTGCCAATTATATAATTGTTGTATTGCATGATCCAAAAATGTTGTGCATCGATAAATATAGAGATACACCAATCAAGTTTGAACATTCATATTTCATTAATAGTAAAATACACTTCTATTTATTTTCTAAAATTGTTCCATATAATGTCATGCTAAATTTACTGTTACATGAACTTTGAATTTTAGAAGTACCTTCTTGAGCAACGGGCAACTGTCGATGTTGATGGAGGGACATTGTTGAATGAAGACTATGACATCAGATCTGTAAGTTTTTGAGGCAGGATAAAACCCAAGTTACTATTAGCCATTGTTGTGTCTAGAAACAAAATGGATTATATATGTTGCAATAGAATATTTTAGTTATTGTATGTGTGTGTGCTTCGTAACACCCAGTTGAACTCTTGCATTGAACATTTCTTAAATTTTGGACTTAACCTCACAAAATCTACTTATAAGCTGAGAATTATCCAAACTTTATAAAACCATATTTAAACTATATCTCTAGCCAATGCAGGATTTTGGTTTTTCTTCAATTACCCCTCGTTGCCATTGCTATAGGGTCTGGTTATAAATACGGGTGGTCCAACCACGGATATAGGATAGGCCCTAATACGATTTTACTTTTATTGTCAACTACAATCCCACAAAACTGGTGTCCAGTGATTAGCCGTCCCGTATGAATTGCAAAGTGCTATGATATCTATCATGGGTTTTCGATCTTTGTTACTCTCAGTTTCTTTTTAGTCGCGTTTTAAGGTTATTTACACATAGCAAGAAAACTAATAATTGTTTTTGTTGAAATACCCTAAACTATTTATTATCTAATTCTACCTATTTCTCTCTACAGTAAACAGTTAGGGTAGTTTTGACAAAACAATAATTAATTTTGCTTTGAATTTTGAAAATGACAAGTAAATAGGAACAAGAAACTTCTTACAAAACACTTAAAAAGGAACGAAGAAGTGAGTATCATTTTAATAATTCCCTTATTTGATCCAATCTTGTTTGCCTTTCTATTCCTACAATTACTTTTTAATTTTTAATTTGCTCTATAGGATGCCCTCCTTGCATTCATGGGCTTGGGTTTCTATCAGTGTTCAATTAAAACATGATCTAATTATTAATTAATTATGAATATAAATTTGCCTAGTATTTTGAATTTCACTCAAATTAAGTATAATCTCTTCAACGTTCAAATTGGTGCTTAAGTGAGTTTCAAACCATTTGTTTTAATAAACTCTAATCCACTGTACGTACTGCTCAGTTGTGATAAATTAATCCTTGTTGTACATTATTTCAACAATCTTTGTAACACTTCTGGCAGTACTTTGTTCCTTGTGTTCTGTCACTATGATTTGCAATCCCAGCCTATCAACTTCCTCATCCCCAACAGTCAAAATCTAACCTCCAATTCATTGGGATTTTCACCAAATTGGTTAGATAGCTCAGACTCTTAAGTTATGTCGTATAATTTTTTTTTTCGTTTTAGTCGTTTTAAAATATATTTTGGTCCGAGTCCCTATCATAAAGGGACCACTTTTTGTTTTTTATATGGGGACTAAGACGAAAAAATTAAGTATACTAGCCAAAAACATATTTAAGTCTGTTCAAATTTCAAAATCCAGATCTAATCTCTTTAGCAGTTAATAAGTTGAACTTTAAGTCTTCTGGTTTTCTAGAACCCTGGTTATTATTCCATGACAAATGGTGGTAACACACTCTTTGTTCACCCAAAAATTGGAAGTGTTGAATATAGTGTCAAGGAGTATGTTGCTAGCTATGGGGATGTAAGTGAACATACATGAAATATTTTTCAAACACTATTGTATGAGTTGTACTCTTCTAAAACAAGAGTCCTTTTGTAAGTTAAAGCTTTTCTGGATTTAATTGTGTGCAATATGCATCAAGCCATCAAGGGCATTTGATGTTTGGCGGAAGATGGTCCAAATTATATAGTTTTAACTTTTAAGTTTAACTTTAGTGTCTTTTAATTTTCATATTAATTCATTTATACCTAGATTTTCTTCATCTAAAGCTTGAAGTGCACCTTTATTCAGGTTCTTCAGTATCTATTAGATGATGTCTCCGAGTTTCTGTCTACCAAATTCATTGAGATAAGAGGGGACAAGGAAATTGCAGAAGATAAAGGCTGCACTTTTGCGCTAAAAGCATTCATTGATTATTTATTTGAGCGTGAGAGAGAAAATTTCCGTGCTCGGAGGAAGGACAATGAAAATTCTGTGACATTGACTACCATTCATCAGGTAACTATCCCACTTGATTATTTTTTATTGGAGTTACGTTCAATAGTAATGCAAATTCAATCTCATTTGACCTGTAGGCAAAAGGTTTAGAGTGGGACTTTGTCTTCATAGTTAAGGTATGTGATAATAATATTTAAAATATTTTCATTTTGTTTAGCTCAAAAGCAAGTGGATGAATGTGATTTGTGATATTTTTGAAAAACAAATGTTCAAATGTTTGTTTATACGTACTATTTATTCATGTAATCCTTGGACAATTATAAGACCAAATTTAGGGTATGTATGGTTGTGAGGAGAAAGTGAGAAGGGAGAAAGAAGTGAAAAAGAGTGTGAAAAATGAAGTAAATTTGATGCATTGTTTGTTACAAGAGAAAAATGAGAGAAATAGAAGAGCAAGAAGCTTGTATAATTTTTTGAAAGACAAAAAGTATACTTCACTAACAAAGTCAATATATAGTTTTACTATTTGAATTTAATTCCTTGTCGAAATTACTTCATTTTTTAAATTTATTTAAGATATTGAATTATTTCAGATGATTTAATTGATTAATTATATTAGTATAATATAATTAATGTGTTATTTTGAAAATTTATGAAACAATAATTAAACTAATTTAATTAAATTATATCAGAGTGGTGGATAATTGTTCAATTCATGTTAATCTTCATATGAAATTTATTTTTTTCATTGTTTAATTTGAGCCAAATGAAAGAACTTTTTCATAATTAACAGCGCCACACATTTTTGTTACTGAATGATATACACGATTTTATTAATAAGAATTTGACTTTTGTATACGGAGAAAAGAAATGAAAACCCAAGGAAGATAAACAAGACTGGAATAGAATGAGACAATAACAGAGATAGCCAATCCAGGGTATAAATGGACAGTGGAAAAGAATAAAGATGTCCTATCTGTTAAACTCATAATTTCTGATTGGTAAAATGTGTCATTTCCATTAGAGAATTCTCCTTTAAATAATATCGATACAAAATGATATGTAGCCTTAAGCCTTGCTATAACGGCTAATCTACAGTTAGACTAATTAATTATGAGAATAATTACATAATTACAAATATCATCAAATCTGCACAATTAATGATCATGAAAACTCCAATTCCATTGACACTACCTGCCTATAAGATAGAAGATTGTAAAAAGCAGTGGGACTCACTTTTTATCACTCTCTTACATTTTCAAACCAAACTAGACTCTAGTTACTAGAGTAAGTCAACCTTTCTCTACTAATTCTCTCCACTCTATTTCTTTTATAACAAACACACCCTTAGTCCTCATTAAGCTACAACATGACCATGCATAAACTTGTGTGAAATGCATTCTTTAGAAATTAATTGAAGATTCAGTAGCACAATTTCCAAAACATTGCAGTTCACATAGCAGTGGGATATAGCATTATTGCAATCTGTTCTATATGATTACTTTGTTCATGAATGGTAATTTCTTGCCTCTTCAACATGTCCTCTAATGTTATTTAAAAAAGTTGTTCTAATGTTAATTTTTTACTAATGTGATCTTTTAATAATTTAAAGGCTGGGAATTTTCTCGGGTTAAAATGCAACATGATCATGCACCTTGGATCAGAAATATGAATCATATTAAAGTTAATATTTTATCACTAAGTTAAGTAAGTGTTACAGTACAGAAGGAGGAATAAATTTATCTTCATTGCAATTTGACTTTTGATATTTGACTACCTTGTTTGGAGGTCATATTTCCTTGAGTTATTATGAAAACAAGTATTGCATTGGTTTAATATTATAATTGTGTTCCCTTGAATGCTGTTTTGTTATATTAAATAGGCAAATGAATCTGAGATCCCTCTATTACATGATTTCAAAGGTGTTGTGAAGGACACTGCACCCATAGTTGAGGTACATTATTATTTCTTTGATAATTTATTCATATCATTTTCCGTCTTGTAGTTTGTGTCGAAGAATCAATTATCAATGCAGAATCAATTGATTCAGATTTGTACAGCTCATTATGATTTTCTGTAAATAGTAATTAGCTGTCTTTTCTGTTTGTTATCATATTTAGAATTAGCTTTTATAGGGAGATCAATTTCCCTAATTTCTAGGCTAGATTTATGCTCCAGTATCTGCCCTATGTATTCTATATATACCTCCTATGTATTTCTCATCATTTTCAAGGAAATATAAAGTATATTTCTATATGGTATCAGAGCACGATCTGAACCATCCCTAACCTAGCGCCGCCAAGCCATGGAGGACCCCAAATCTGATGAATTGCTCAAAGTGGAAACTGGATCATTTCCGACCAGCTCACACGATGGGCTCACTCACCTCATCATATGTCATAAATTAAATAGCCAAAACTATACCAAGTGGGTAGGGTCAGTCAAGATCTTCCTCCAAGGAAAAGGAAGGGAAGGCTACATTACAGGAGATTCTAAGCGTCTTGAGAAAGGAGATACAAACCTTCAAAAATGGAAACTTGAGAACAGCCAAATAATGTCATGGCTGCTAAACACCATGACAAATGAAATTGGTGAAAATTTCATGTTCTATGACACTGCAAAAGAGATATGGGATGCAGTGAAGGAAACATACTCAAATGTGGACAACACATTTGCTGTATTTGAGATAAAAGGCATTCTTCATGACCTTCGACAGGGAGAATCCTCTGCTACTGAGTATTTTAACAAAATTAATAGCTACTGGCAGCAGTTGGACATATATGAAGAGGTTACTGGTAGAAAAAGATAGGATATACAAATTCCTATTGGGACTAAACAAGGACTTTGATGAAGTTCGTGGAAGGATTCTTTGAACCAAACCACTTCCCAAAATTCGAGAAGCTTTTTCAGAAGTGAGAAGGGAAGAAAGCAGGAGGAAACTCATGCTGGGGACACCCACCTTAGTTCCATACAGCGAGAGCTCTGCAATGACAGCAAGAGGAAATCAGTCTCAGCCACCACAAAAGAAAACCCGCCCCTAGTGCGATCATTGCAAGAGACCAGGCCACACTAAGGAAACATGTTGGACCGTACATGGAAAACCTTCAGATTCCAAACAGTTCAAAGGAAAGGAGGGCGAATGCAACACAACATTTAACCATCAAGAATCTGAGGTAAATTCAAATCCATCTCCTTTCAGCAAAGAACAAATGGAGACTCTTCAAAAACTTTTTTAGCAGATTGTGTTAACTGCAGAAATAGGTGGTACTGCCGTAGTGGCTCAAAGTGGTAATTTATTACATGCCTTAAACACTAGTAAGGAAATAACAAAGTCATGGATTGTTGACTCAGGGGCTTCAGATCACATGACTGGATCAATTATCCATGTCCTGATAACTATAATGTCCGGATAGCTGATGGTACACATTCTAAGGTCATGGGTAAAGGATCAATTATCATTTCACCAAATATTACACTTGACTTTGTTCTGTATGTGCCTAAACTTGATTGTAACTTGCTCCATTAGCAAGATTACAAGAGATTTGAAGTGTCACTAAATTTTTTCCTAACTTGTGTGAATTTCAGATTTTGGAATCGGGGAAGACGATTGGCAATGCTGAAGAGTGTACTAGACTCTACCTCCTTCAAGTTAAAGAATCAGAAGAAAAACTCAAGAATCATTCTCATGTTGCAGCTGTAGTTTCGAGTAGTGATAATTCTGTAATGATGTGGCACTATAGATTAGACCACCCAAATTTCATGTACTTAGAAAAAACAATTCCCTCTATATTCAATAAAAACAAGGAACATTTTCAGTGTGAAATTTGCCAATTGTCTAAACATTCCCGAAACCATTACCCACCCCAACCATATAAACCATCCAAACCTTTTTCATTCATTCATAGTGATGTATGAGGACCATCACGAGTTCACAACATCACTGGCTCGAGATGGTTTGTCACCTTTATTGATGATCACACACATGTTACTTGAGTATTCTCAATGAAGGAAAAATCAAAAGTGGGGAGGATATTTGAAATATTTCATAACATGGTACAAACACAATTCCAAAACAGGATTCAGGTACTTCGAACTGACAATGACCGCAAGTATTACAACCGTGCTCTAAATTCCTATCTTCAAAAGGTTGGAATAGTTCACCAAAGTTCGTTTGTGGACACTCCCCAATAGAATGGAGTTGTTGAAAGGAAGAACCGACAAAACGATGTCGCTGAGAGAAAGAACCGACACTTGGTGGAAACGGCTCGTACCATGCTCCTTCACAATAATGTACCTCCTCGTTTTTGGGGAGATGCAATTCTCACAACTTGTTACTTAATCAACCGCATGCCTTCCTCTGTACTTGAAAACAAGGTACCATATTTTATTTTGTTTCCTCAACAACATCATTATACCCTACCACTGCGCATCTTCGGGTACACATGTTTTGTTCCAGGAAATGAAGTTCCCATAGGCAAAGTAGGGATGGCAATTAGATCCAGACCCAGTGGGTACCCGCAAAAAAAACCCACAATGGGTAGGGTAAAAACCCGCATAATGGGTATGGGCACGGGGATGGGTAATTACCCGCAAAATTAAGCGGGTATGGGTACGGGTACTATAGTACCCGCCCCGCACCCGCACTTATATAAATATATTATTTATTTATTATATTAATATTTAGTTTAATTAATTGTTTTCCTTTATATTTTAATATCTATTAATATCATTGGACCATTACAATATTTATAATCAAATCAAAAGATAAACATTTGCAAACTTTTTAAGAATTTGATTATGTTTAATAGTTAAATAATTGTGACTTTATAACTAAGAATTATATCTTATTAATTGTGTCTTTATAATTATACTTGCAACTTATAAATTGTTTTTACTAATCTCAAATAATATTGTCGTAAGACTTGCAACTTCATAAAATATTATTATGGATATTTGAATGTGTATTGTAACGAGTGTTCACTTGAAATGTTTTGAGTTAGAAAATATTTTGGTTTATAATATTTTATGATTTAATTTATGATATATGGATAATTTTTAAATGGATAAATACCACATATAGTCACTTAACTTAATTTCAATTAACGTTTTAGTCTTTTATCTTTTTCTTTCCCCCGATCTGGTCCTTTATTTTGATTTTAAGTGACAATTTGATCTTTTATGTTTTAAAATGTCAATAATTTTATCCTTATTTTATGCAAAATTTCAAAAAATTCATCAAAAATTTCAAACAAAACACATAAAATTAATTATCATCCTCAATATAATGCTATTTCATCAAATTTATAACTTAAATCTTTAAATAAACTCATATTTTTATCTCTTACAACATCAAATAAAGAATGGCAAATGTGAATTTATTTGAAGATTTGAGTTACAAATTTGATAAAGTTTATTTTATATTAAAGAATATAACTAAGTTTATGAGTTTTGTTTGAAAATTTTGATGAATTTTTGTAAAAAAAAAGCATAACATTGTTAACATTTAAAAAAAAAAAAGATTAAATTGTCACTTAAAATTAAAATAAAGGACAAAATCGGGAAAAAAAAAAGATAAAGGACTAAAACGTTAACTGAAATTAAGTTAAGAGACTATAGGTGGTATTTATCCTTTTTAAATTTAATCACAAAATAATATATATTTATCGATTTATTTTAGTTAAAGTGTGGGTAATGGGTACGGGTACGGGCACTTAGGTACCCAGAGGGTAAGGGTACGGGTATTAAAGTTGATACCCATAAGGGTACGGGCACGGGTATGGGTATTTTTTTAAACTGCGGGTATGGGTACGGGTACTATAGTACCCTACCCAAACCCTACCCATTGCCATCCCTAAGGCAAAGGGTTGCTTTATGAAGACAAGGATAATATCGAAGTTGTTGGCTACTCTGATGCTGATTGGGTTGGGTCACCATCAAATAGAAGATCCACTTCTGGGTATTGTGTTCTTGTTGGAGGTAATTTGATATCGTGGTGGAGCAAGAAGCAAAACATAGTCGCAAAATCGAGTGCAGAAGCAGAATATCGTGCTATGGCTGCAACGGCTTGTGAACTTACATGGCTAAAACAATTACTCAAACAACTCAAGTTAGGAGATGTCAACGTAATGAAACTAATTTGTGATAACCAAGCTGCACTTCATATTGCTTCGAATCCGGTCTTCCATGAGAGAACAAAGCACATAGAAATCGATTGATTTTGCAAAAGACAAAGTTCTTTCCGGAGAAATCACAACTAATTTTGTTGTTCAAATGATCAATTGACTGACATGTTCACTAAGTCAGTTAGGGGTCCTTGAGTTGAATGTATATGTAACAAGCTTCATGCATATGATATGCGCGCTCCAGCTTGAGGAGGAGTGTTAGAATTCAAAGTATGATTTATTATTCTTTGATTGTACAATTACCTAGATTCAATGGTAGAACTTCTAGTCAAATACAAGTCCCTAGTATTTGATTGTAACTATTGTAACCTCATTATAAATAGAAGATGTGTGATCTTGTTTGAGACACACAAGAAAACACAGAAAACATATTTTTACAATGTTGATATGAATAAATCAGATATTCATATTCCAATTGCTATGAGAAAAGGGGTGAGAACTTGCACTGAACACCCCATTGAAAAATATGTCTCATATGGAAAATATGTTTCATATGGAAAGTTACATGTCCTTTGAAGCAGCTGTTGACAGCATAGAAATTCCAATAAATATTCAAGAAGCACGGCAGAAACTGGAATGGGCAGCAGGTGTAACAGAAGACGTTCAAGCACTTGTATAAAATGGCACATGGGAGATCACCACTATACCAGAAAAGAAAAGAGCAGTGGGATGCAAGTGGATATTCTCGACTAAGT
Organism: Cicer pinnatifidum; assembly: GCA_037974775.1. NCBI lineage: Eukaryota > Viridiplantae > Streptophyta > Magnoliopsida > Fabales > Fabaceae > Cicer > Cicer pinnatifidum. The sequence continues at coordinate 2,186,059 of JBBPBR010000005.1, forward strand.
ACAATGCTGATAGAACTATAAACATGTACAAAGCTCGGTTGGTTGCAAAGGGGTTCACACAATCATATGGGGTGGATTATGAAGAGACTTTCGCACATGTTGCTAAAATTAATTATGTTCAGGATCTACTATCTCTGGCAGTGAATCTAGATTGACCCCTATACCAACTAGACATAAAGAATGCATTTCTAAATGGGGAGTTAGAAGAAGAGGTTTATATGCAAATACTTCCAGGACTTGAATCATCCAGGACCTCCAACATGGTGCGCAGACTTCGCAAATCTCTATATGGCCTCAAACAATCACCAAGGGCCTAATTTGACAGACTGACAAAAGTCGTCGAACAAGATGGTTTTGTTCAATGCCAAGCAGACCATACTATGTTTTTCAAACACTTTGTGGATGGTAAGCATGGCTAGTCGTTATATGTCAAATCCAACTGAAACTGACATGAAAAATGTAAACATAATACTCCAATACCTAAAGGTACACCAAGCCGAGGACTCTATTTCCAGAAGAACTCAAACAGAGGTATTGAAGTCTACAATGATTCAGATTGGGCACGATGTAGATCTGACAGGAAATCGACTACAGGCTACTGCACATTTGTATGGGGTAATATGGTAACTTGTAGAAGCAAAAAACTGTGTTGTGGCTAGGAGTAGGCTACTGCACATTTCACTCTAAGTGTTGATCATATTCCATCATGCCAGCAAAATGCAGACATTCTAACAAAAGCCCTTCCGAGGAACGCATACGAGAATATCAGATCCAATCTGGGTATGATTGACATCTTCCACCCAGATTGAGGGGGAGTGCGGAAAAATCAATGCAGAATCAATTGATTCAGATTTGTACAGCTCATGAGGATTTTCTGCAGAATCAATCAATTCAGATTTGTTACCATATTTAGAATTAGCTTTTGTAGGATCAATTCCCCTAATTTCTAGGCTAGATTTATGCTCCAGTATCTGTCCTATGTATTCTATATATACCTCCTATGTATTTCTCATCATTTTCAAGGAGATATAAAGTATACTTCTATAGTTTGTTATAGATTTTGGTTATGATTCGTTCTTATCTGATTCCAAGGAAGAGAGACGTCTACTATATGTTGCAATGACCCGTGCTCGACAGAAGCTTTATATTCTCTATGTCATGATGGACTCTAATTGGCAGGTTTGTCCAGCATAACTTTGAGCTCTTTTTATAGTTGTTGGGTTCTGCTAACTTTGTGTGTCTCTAGATGCTTCAACCTTCACGATTTCTGAAAGAAATTCCCCATCATCTTCTAGAGTTTCAGGTATGTCATACTGCCTTGTCATAAACGATTGTGAGTCTGACTATGGTATTATTGAATAACTTTGAATTTGTTTCCCTTTCTGTTGTATTAGCTGTTCCCTTCAACGCATCTTCTTTAATATTTATGTCAAAACGTTTAACTATAATTTTAAGCTTAAATACATTTACATCCATTGAATTATCTCTTAATGTTATATGTACATGGCTTTTACTCTTATCTGTTAGATATTTTTCTTTAAAATTATATTTTTAAAATTGAAAAATACCAGGATACCAGCTAGCTTATGCTAATGTCACTTATTATAATATATGAATATCTCTGTTATAGTATGTTAGATGTTAGAGTATCTTAGTTTATCTTCTAGGATCAATTTCTAATCTTGTAGTATGTTAGGTTATCTCCTAAGATTAGTTTTCATATTAAAAAAATTATTTTGCTAATCCCTTGGTTAAGATATTAGTTGTTTGGAGGGAATGAATAACAAACAAAGAATACCAAAGTCTATGTTTTCTTTTATAAATCCCAATTGAAGTCAGTCTATGAAAGGGAACTAATGGCTTTAGTCCAAGCTGTACAGAGGTGGCAACATTATATCTTGGGAAGGCATTTCATTATTAAGACTGATCAAAGAAGTCTTAAATTCTTGACAGAGCAGAGGTTGTTTACGGATGAACAATTCAAATGGGCTGTCAAATTGATTGGTTTGGATTTCGAAATTCAATATAAGCCTGGAAGTGAAAACACTGCTGCTGATGCTCTTTCTAGGCAGGGTATGTATTCAACTATGTCTGTTCTAACCAGTGAGGAAATAGAGAATTGGATACATGAGGTTCAACAAGACTCTAAGTGGCAAAAAGTCATGCAGGATCTTGTAATCTCTCCGACTTCACATGCTGGTTTTGAGCTGAAAGGAGGGTTGCTGTTTTATAAAGGGAAATTGGTCATTTCCAAAGCTTCTAATCGAATTCCTATGATTTTAGCTGAGTGCCATGATACTCCAATGGGTGGACATTCCGGGTTTTTCAGAACTTACAAGCGAATTGCTAGTTTTCTATATTGGGAGGGCATGCAAAAAGACATCAAGAAGTATGTAGAAGAGTGTGATACGTGCCAAAGGAATAAATATTCCACACTAAGTCCTGGAGGGTTACTGCAACCATTACCTATCCCTACTCAAATTTGGGTAGATCTTTCTATGGATTTCATTGGGGGTCTTCCTAGAATCAGGGTTAAGGACACTATTATAGTAGTAGTAGTAGTAGACAGGTTATCTAAGTACGCCCATTTTGTTGCATTGGGCCACCCATTTTCAGCTAAGGAAGTTGCTGCTGTCTTCATTTCAGAAGTTGTTAAACTTCATGGTTTCCCTTCAACTATTGTCTATTTTTTTAAGCCATTTCTGGAAGGAGTTATTCAAAGCAGTTGGTACTCAATTGAAAATGAGCACCTCTTATCATCCTCAGACCGATGGCCAAACTGAGGTGTGATAAATCGGTGTTTAGAAACCTTTTTGAGATGTTTTGTGGGACCTAAACCTAAGAAATGGTTAGATTGGCTGCCATGGGCTGAATTTTGGTATAACACTACCTTCCAAAGTTCAGCTGGCATGACTCCATTTAAAGCAGAGTATGGGAGAGATCCTCCCTTGTTGATAAAGGGCTGTGTTGTCCCATCTAAGGTTGAAGAGGTCAATCAATTGGTTCAGGCCAGAGATGACATTTTAAAGGAACTTCAGCAGAATCTACTTAGGGCTCAGGACCAAATGCGAGCCCAAGCCAATAAACACATGAGATTCGAAGAGTTTTTAGAGGGTGATTGGGTTTATTTGAAGCTGCAGCCTTACAAATTAAAATCCTTAGCCTCAAGACCTTATGCTAAGTTAGCGGCAAGATTCTATGGTCCTTATCAAGTGCTAGCTAGGGTGGGTCCTGTGGCTTACAAGCTATTGTTGCCTGATCATTCTAAAATTCATCCAGTCTTCCACGTATCTCTATTGAAGAAAGCTTTAAAGCCGCACCAACAGCCCCAACCTCTTCCTCCTATGTTGAATGAAGAGTATGAACTTCAGGTAGAACCAATCGATATTGTCATATGGCGTGAAGATCAGAATGGCTCAGTGGAAGTTTTAGTTTAGTGGTGATATTCCTTCTCACATATACATTTCCAAACCTCGACTTATTCTTACTCCTATACGAGGTGTGCATAGATTGATATCTTCCAGTGTCAACTGGGGTGCTTCCTTGCTCCCAAAGTTTTACATTTGGGTCAATAGGAGAATCAACTGGCTTACAACCACTCATCTTGTAAGAGATCAATAACATATTTTCGTTGAGACACTACAATTCCTTTGATCTAGCCACCTCCATGCCTAGAAAATATTTTAGCGGACCCAAGTTTTTTATTTTAAGTTCTCCAGCTAAGTTTTTTTTTCAACTTTTCCAACTGTGTCACATTATTTCCTGTAAGAGTTATGTCATCAACCTAAACTATCAAAACAGTTATCTTCCCGTTTGAGTTAAACTTTGTGAACAACGTATGATCCGGTTGCCCTTAAGTATATCCTTATTATTTTACCAACTAAGTAAATTTCTCAAACCCAGCTCTTAGAGGTTGTTCTAGCCCATACAAAGACTTCTTCAATCGACACACTTGTGACCCAAATTTGCCTTCAAAACCGAGAGGACAATCCATATACACTTCTTCCATATCACCACTAAGAAATTCATTTTTTTATATCAAGTTGGTGTAGTGACTAATCTAAGTTAGTAGCAAGAGATAAAAGAATTTTGACTATGTTAAGCTTTGCAATAGGAGCAAAGGTCTCTGAGTAGTCTACTCCGTTGGATTCAGTAAATCCTACAACAACCAACCGAGCCTTGTACCTTCGGTTGAACCATCAGAATTGTACTTCACTGTAAAGACCCACTTACAACCCACAATTCTCTTTCTAGCTGGTAATGTCATAGCACTCCAAGTGTTACTCTTCTCAAAAGCTTTCATCTCCTCAAGAACTACTTCCTGCACACTTTGGAATCTCTATGCAAGATAAATGAGAGGTAAATGCAGCAAAAGAAGAGAATAAGTTTGAATAAGATATGAAATTGACATAGGGTGCGTGGTACATGAGTGCACTGGCCCCATCTTTGTTGTAGATGCATTGTCTTGCCTTGTACTTTTCCCAGATGCTTCCGCGTCAATTTTAAGTGTTAATAGTTTTGGACCTTCCGTATTATTGGTTTAAAGCTTCCAAATGTGGTTTTGAAAAGGACCGACCTTGTTTTGCTTGATTGCTTCCCTGAAATTTCTCTCAAGCCAATCAATATTTCAACTATATGGCAATGCTATCTTACTAGCAATTCTCTTATATTTCTCTACCATCTTTGAGTTGACACCTGACACGAACACGTGGATACTGCTAATGTCAAAAATATGGTACACTAACACCGATACATGTGTTTATTTATTATAATTAAATAAAATATGAAAATTATTTATTTATTATAAAAAATATATATGTGCATTTGAATTGAGCAATTTGTTTCATTATATGGTACACTAACACCGATACAATTTGTAGTCTTTGACCTTCATACATCTATCTACTGTCGAAAAGTTCAAAAATGATGTAGTCAAATTTAATGTCTTTAACCCCTCAAAAGTGATGTGCAGTAAGTAACCTAGTAGATGTGTTCCATATGTATGTACCCAAGGAGTGTCTTTAACCCATATATTGACGCATATTGGTCACAGAGACACGACTAATCACATATTACGTAGTTATCATTTTGATTTGTTTCCTAAGTCTTATATCCTTATAAGCAGGTGTTAGTGTTTAGTCTTGTATATCCTTATAAAAAAGTAGTGAGTCTATATACTTGTGTAGGGTGAGATAAATATGCAAGAACTACAAATAAAGCTAGAAGATCATCAAAAGGAAACTGCCCACTGTAGCACTGATTTGTTAATTGAAAAGCAACAATTGGAGGCTGGTTTGGTCCCTGTGCCTAATGACCTGCTCAACAATCATTTTAGTGAGGCTTCTGATGAGCTTGCAGAATTTGCAGAGGCAAACAATTACAGTGACTTCTTAAGAAGGTTTCTCTTTTTATTTTGACAATTACATTACTATTAAGCGGTAATGATCTCAGCCATAAATAATTTTAAAACATAGATTTTAATCATTACATATCTTTTGCAGATTCAGTGTAGAGGACAGATCTGCTGTTTCCCATTTATTCCATCAATGGGCCAAAAAGAAAGCATTTCAAGATCCAAAGAGGTTGCTAGATAAGGTGACTCTATTGTTGTACTGAAATTATATGTGTGTGTGTGTGAGGTATTTATCTTGTTCATTCCCAGCGAAGGAATGGATTCTCAGGCTCCAAGCTATTAGCTGAAAAATATTACGCTACATGCGAATCCCCCTTTCTGGTAAATGTCCCCTTTAATCAGATTGGATTTGATTCTTCTGTCCATATCTGAATTATCCTCCCCTGCACACTCAACACATACATTAACTATTTTGGGGACTTGGGTTTATGCCTGTGAGAAAATACTGGTAAGGCCTTCTCTCCCGGCTCAGGAATCTGACCTGTGTATCCACAATTCAATTATATTTCGGGCAATTGTATGTGATTTTCCACTGGAAAGCATTTACTAATTCAACTCTAGAGGTTGATAATTTTATAATTCTTCTCGGCATACATATATATACATAACTGTTTGATATTTTTGTGTAGTTTATGGTTATCAGTATTCTATTATTATTAAAAAGGAAAAATTGTTGCAAATTTATTATGATAAAACGTCTTTTTTATAACTAACAGCTGGACATAGTTAACAAATCACAAGGATCAAAATTACAGAAGTGTGGGCTTCCCAAAAACAATTTACAAAAGAGTGAAGGATGGTGGGACTGAGCTTCCCCTATTCGATAGATGTATACCACACCTTGTTGGCGTATTGGGTTCATTGCAAGCTTGCAATGTGTCCTTTAGAAAAGCTAAGAGAAAAATGTGAAAAAGTAGCAAAAGATGATAAGTCTGAATAAATCTTAGTAAAGTAATTTTATGCCAAGAAGGATTCCATATGTACTTTATGGTTTATACCAATCCCGTCAAACAAAAGTGCTGGAACTCTAACTAACTGACACTCATGCGAGTTTTCTTATTATTGGGAATTACAAACTAATTGAATTGATCAAGTCCCTTATTATCGACTTTGTGGAAACGGTGCTTGAATTTTTAGTGGGTATCGTTAGTGAGGCATTTCACGTATAATGTGCATTATGAATTTTACGATTTCTTGTGTAAATGATTACTTTGCATTAATATTACTCCCTCTGTTCCACTATATAAGTCATTTGAGTAAAATTTCCCATTTTATGTCATTTTACAATATCAATGTCGTATTAATGTTGTTTTTCCGTTTATACCCTTAACTATTTATTATTCTCTCTTTTTAATTCTTGTAAACTATATTTCCCATACCATTAATGAAGGATAACTTTTATAAAATCAACAAAATTAACTACATTTTTTAATCCATGTCATTTTCAAAAGTGGCTTGTATTGTGGGACGGATGGAGTATTAAATTAGCTTGTTTGAAACTAAAAGTCTCCCTATTGGATGTTCAGGTTGGTTTTGTAATTGATGAACGCCTTAGAGAGAAGAGGAACAAAAAGAAGGTCTGCGGTATCATATCTTTCTAGACTGCTTGTTTTTTCGCACATATCATTGTCTTGAATATTTATATTTAATTCAGATTAACAGATTCTCAGTTACATGGAATGGTTCCAATGGATGAATTATTTGTCATTATTAACAGTGAAGTGAATGAGCATGTTATTGCTTGGGTTGTGTTGACTATTTCCAATATTTAAATGTAATGAGATAAGCTCCTTATTATTTCACCTGCATTAGACTACGCTTTAGATATGCAACCCATAAGTGATTACAAATATGGTCTAAGTAGTGCTTATTAGGCTTAGACCCTAAGTCCAAATTTTAAGATCAGATCAGAGCCTATCCTAAATTTGTTATTAGGGTAAAATATGTGTAGTCCTGCACGTGAGGGGGTGTTGAGATCCCTGTTATTCCACCCGCATCAGTCCACACTTATATGTACAATCTTGAGGGCCAGTTGAACCTATCTTGGAACTGTTTGTTGGGCCATAATCTATGTTATTCATCCTACATTTTGAGATTCCATATGTTTTGTTTGGACGCAGCGGGGTGTTTTGTGATCTCTGTTATGCCATCTACATTAGTCCATGCTTCATATGTGCAACTTATGTAGGTGTTGAGAGTCCTACGTCAACAAAAGATATAGTCTTGGTAGTGCTTAATAGGCTTGGGCTGTCCTAACCTTATAAGCCGATTTTGTAGGGTGAGTCAGACCCAAATTCAAAGAAAATGCATTTGACTTGAAATGATGTCCATTATTTCAGATACGGTTATTAATGGGTTCGGACCTCCGTAAAAAAAAGTATTCGGGACCATATGCTGATTTACATATTCTTTTCTATATTTTCTTCCAAAAACAAGACCTAATTTTTCTTTCTCCATCTTATAAAACAAACCATTGCCTTCACTGACATCAGTCTGTCATATATTGTTCTCAATACTTCTCGTGATGTATCGTATGCAATCTCTTATAGTTTAACTTCCTTTATTGTGGTTGTCTTGTAAACAATCATTAATCATTTCCAATGCCTTGTTTTGTAATTGCAATATCAGGATTTGTTGAACTCACTAAAGTCTTGCTTAAGCTGTGATGAAGCAATGCAGTATGCTCAATATGTAAGTGCCTTTAATTGTTGCTGAAGCCAAACATGGTTTCATTTCTGAGATACAGGGAACTTTAGAGGAAATGGAACTTTTGTATTAACCTGTTGAAATTTATCCGTGTAGGTTTTGAGATGGGAGCAAATTCCTGCTGACAAGCGTGCACATCTTATGAAGGAAAAACAGGTTAGCTGTGCTTTCCCAATTCACTAGCTATCATTTAGAATTTATAGGATCTGTTAGAACATTAGCATTCTTATTATTTTATCTATCTCATGGCGCTAGAAAACTTATCTTGTACTATTAATGCTATAGTAGTACATGACCTAGATTATTAGTATAAATTGTTCATACATATCTCTTGTCATTCACTCTCTTCTCTTTTCTTCCTAGTTGAATTTGAATATATCACCTGCACTTACAAGGATTTGTATACAAATATATATATATATATATATATATATATGCAAGAGGAAATAGTATTATGATCCCTGATTTCCGGCATCAAATCAATTAGTATTGGCTATCTATAGTAAGGGTTGATATCGTATCTCCAGTGAATGTGGGATCAGGACATCTAGAGCATGAATAAATGCAAAGAGATCTCGGAGGGAGAATTTGGACAGAAATTAGAGAGGAGAGAGAAATATTATTGATTGAGTAGAAAATAAAAATGGTATTTTGGTATTTTAATTATAGCTTATACTTGGAAGAAAAAATTGTACTATGGTTTCGTGAAAGACAAGAATCACTGTTTTTGTCCATTCTCATTACTAGGTTTTAAATCAAGTTTGGTATATCTAGAGTTGTGTTGTTCAAATGCACCCATAGACTGCCATGAGTTTTCCTTGTTATTCTGATAATGAAGCTGAGACTTAAAACATCTTTTGCACTTTACAGGAACATTTCCTGAAATTAAAGGTTGAGAATGCAATGGGTTCGGCAACACCAACTGACAAGCAGGTAAAAAATCATGTGAACGGACATGTTAGGCCTTTCATATTTAATATTTTTGGTTCATTCTTTTCTTGAAATATTTAGTTTCTTTTACTAAGGTATACAATTAATGATAGAAATATATAGTTTTTTCACCTTAAGTTTATAGAAATATAGAAATTATGCAATTCTATGGAGATTCATTCATTGAGTACGTTATTTGCATTGATAGTTTCAAGAGTTACACAACTTGTAATCATCACTTATTTGCATTTATCTTGTCTGAGCTTGTGTATATTCTGCTGCGTACTGCTAGCTAGCACAAAGCAACCTACACTGATTCTGAATATATCTTCCAAAAGAAAAATAGATTTTGTAATTGTGAGTTTTATCATCGTAATTGGATATTTTACTCCAATCGCTCATGTTTTTTACTTATTGCAGATCTCATATTTGAAGAAACTGGGGTGCACCATGACCCCTACATCCCGCCTCCATGCATCTCATCTTATTGAGCAATACAAATCATTGTAACAAATTTTCATTTTTGATCATCTACTAAAGTTAAGTTTTGTCAACTTCTACGTTATGGAACAGTTATTTGCATTAAATTATTATAGTCTTTTATATCCTATAGGGTCTCATTGAGTACAAGAGCATCCACAACTGGGTGCTTCTCCTATCTATATCTAAGATCAAATTAAATAGACATCCCATTGTGGAGGAAAAATTTGGATGATTATTAAATAGACATCTTCTTTTTGTTTTATGGTGCTTAATAAGTTATTTATTTTGGCACATGTTGTACCAAGTCAAAACCGGAAAAATGGAGACTTCCCGTTCAAGTCATCTAATATATGTTTCTTTCCGTAAGTATCAATAATTTCAACATTTTGCATGTCCCTCAACATTCTCATCTATATTTTTTGATTAAATATTTTCATAAATTTGTGTCGTTAATTAGTTAAGCTTGTATAATCGGTGTATCAACTTTATAAAAGAGAACGCGATTGTATATATGCTTAACGTATTCAACTGATCCTCATTTCAACAACTTGGGTAAAATAAATTTTGGATGAGATAGGAATCTCTCCTGGTTAGTAGTCTCTGGTAAGTTGGAATTCAATCGGAGAAATGCAGTAATGTAAGTTGCCACATGCTACCCGATTTATAGCACAAATAAAATTATTGTTAATTTTCCAAATTTTGAAACAAATCCCACAGAAGAACAAAATGTGAATGAATGGATGAAAGAATCTTGTCAGGGAAAAAAATCAAAAAATACATAGCGGAAGCGGTATTGGCAAGCAATGAAAAAGTAAACATTTATATATATATATATATATATATATATATATATATATATATATATATATATTAAAAAATCAGTTATTTAATGAAATAAAAAAGAATTAAATTATAAATAAAGTATTTTAAAATAAAGAGATAATTGAAGCAAAATAACCAAATATATATGTTTTAAGGATATATAAGTTTTTGGTCTCAAGATATATATCATATTTTGTTTTTAACCCCTTTAAAATTTTATCTTCAAATAATAATTTCTCAAATATTTTTTATTAATAATTTTGATTTATACTTTTAAGTTAATTCATATATGGTATTTGGATTTTTTAACGGTATTTGTACAAACATATTTAGATTCTTATAAGAATTTTTCTTAAAAAAATTTAAATTTTACAACAAAATTTTAAGGGGATGATTGTCTGACGGTGGGAAGAATAGAAATATGGATGGTTACGAAAAGTGTATTCTCACTTTCATGGGAACTTCTTATTTTCCACCCTTTTCTTGTGAACTTCTTTGTTCTTAATTAATTTTCTAACATAGGGATTTATATTTGTAACCTCCACAATTTTGGGAATTACTTTTCTTACCATAAAACACAAGACCACTAAATTTTTATCGAAGAAGTTTTTATAATATGTTTAACATATATATAAAAAACTATTCAAAAAGTTAAATAATATATATATATATATATATATATAATTTAAAATTTAAACTAAAATTATTGAAGATAAATATTTGAGAAATTATTGTTTAAAAAAATGAAATAAACTAAAAATAAAAATATAATAAATTTATAGCGATAAAATATTTATTTAATCTATTTTTTATTTAAAAAAATATAGATATTTTGTAAATGAACTCGGTTAAGAGCTAATGATGGGCCTATTGGTAAGGTGGCATGATTCGCAAACGTTTCTGAAGTAAGTGAATTTTAAGGAGATCTTAGATCGGAGTAGCTATCCATGCGGGATTTGGCAACATATCACTTTTACCTTATCTAACTATAAACACATCCATCTAATAAGAGGTTTATGATTGGGTCGATTTTACTTGGGTTGATTGAATTTTTTTTATCTATGATTTTTTCATCAAATTTAAATTAAATTCGATTATATTATAAGGAGTTGTATAATTAAATTTACATACTTAAAACTTAAAAAATAATAAAATTAAATTGAATAATAATATTTAATATATAAAATATATTTATAAATACAACAAAATACTTAAAATTAATTAAATTAACCACAAATTTTTAAACATAGTTTAACAATTAAATTTTAATCATTCACCAATGATAAAAAAAATGTCTTGTCAATTAGTTGGATTCACAATGGATTTAAAATATTAAATTTGTTATTCGAACAGAACATAATTAAATTTTATTGTGTTGGTTTATGTTAGAATTGAGTCAAAATGTTGATTGGATTCGCAGGTTTACTCGTATTCGTATATATCTCTATCTCCCATCACTAATCCAAAGTAATTTGTCGTCCTAAAAAAAAATATTTTATTTAATAAAAAATCTTGTATTTTACTATTTTCAAAATTAAAATAATTTATTAAAAAACTAAAAATAATAAAATCTTATATAAAATTAAAATTATATTATCAAATATTCATATTAATTGAAAAAATATATTACATAAAATTAACAAAATTATTTTAATAAATATCTTGTATTCTAATACGTCATAAAATTAAATATCGAATAATAACTTGATAATTTACAAAAGTATTATTATGTGCTTTAAGAAATTCTTGTTCTTCAATTCTCTTTAGAAGTGACATGTGTTGAGTGATCATTGATGTGACATTGTTGATTTGAATTTAAAAGTATTGGTTTGAGAACAATAATTTGATAAATAAAAATGAAAGAAAAAAATGGTTATAGGAATTCTATTTCACTATTCGTGGTTCAAATCCGCAATCACACATCATCAAAGTAATTCCATATCATTAATGAAAAATAAAACATCATAAAAAAAAAGTCTCAAACTAAATTATAAAGAAAAATTATAAATTTTCTAAAATTAAAGGACTAAAATCTCATATTTAGAAATTAAGAAAACAATTTTTTTTTCAATTAAAACAGAGACAAAAAGTATATTTATAAATTTAAAACTTATTTATTTTTTATT
>JBBPBR010000005.1:2238052-2252829 GCA_037974775.1 Cicer pinnatifidum
AAAAAAACTATTCAATTTTTTTTAAATTGAAAAATAATACATATATTTTATTTCAACAGATACTAAAATTATTTGTTGCATAATTTTATAAAGACTAAAATTGAAACATTGAAATTTTATAGATACTCAAAATGTATTTAACTCTAAATAATATCAAATGACAAAGTTAACAAACTAAATACAATTTTATAATTTTTTTTTATAATTTTCTATAAAAATGTTTATTTTAAATTTTAGTAATTTAAAACAACCATTCTATACAAATATTAAAATAACATACTATACAATTTATACTATTTTAGTAATAAACCAATAAATTATTCGTGCATACGCATAAAAAGAAGAATGCACTCGAAGGCAGGTTTCAAAATATCTTATTTGGTCTTTTACGACAAATTTCTTGTTAATTGGATCTCCAATTTTCATATTCTGCTGCTGATAAAAGTTTGCATGGTCAATCGCAATGTTCAAAATGTCCCGGTGGATAAAAGGGTGTTTATGTCTTATCATGTGTGAATATATGTCTTGCCACAAATATTATTTTGATGATGGAAAAAAGAATTCTTGATATAAACAACGATATAAAAAGTAGGAAAAAATACTATGTGTAATTGATTTTTATATTCATATATTGTTTGTTTTTAGAATAAAATGTAACTTATAGAAAAAAAACTCTCTTGAAAATTATTCATACACACAAAATGTGTTTCTATTAGACATATTTGTCAAGAATCCAAATTAAATATATTTTTATTTGGAAAATACATGTTTTATATGTTTATGGTGGGATTTAATTAAAATAGTCGATTATGGCTAACAATATAATGAATTATGATAGCGAAAATCATATGTATTTTCAAAATCACTCAAATAATTAATTATCTTAATGAAAATAATACATCGTAGATGCAAAAGTCAATTTTTCGTGTTTTTAAATGGTAAAAAATAATCAATTATAGATTAAAATAATCAATTATGATGTGTGATATAACAAAAAAAACTACGTGTGAGAAATAAAAAAAATAATTATTGACTCATTATTGCCTCCTTTTTTTTTTGTCTTATCTAGTTGACTCCAAACTAGTATAAAGAGGAGATATTTTTTAACATCTTTTGCACATCGATTTACCGTATTTTATTCTAGTGTCTTTTTGCTTCCTTACAATTTATTGTGATGATTTTTGTTTGAGAACTTTATTTTTACTACATCGTCAAAGTCTCTCGATATGTAAATCATTATTTTCTCTCGTTATAACATTATTTAGAGTAATCCTAATTATTCAAAAGCGGTGATATATTTTATAGTTAGAGTTTATTTTTTAATAGATAAACTTTGTTTTAATAGTTCTCTTGGTTTTGTTGAAGATTTCTTGCTATTCATGTATTAAAAGCTTGATAATAATAGTAATTTTATTGATTGTGAAATATGACAACTAAACTTCTAGTTGTTAGTGGTTGAGCCAATATAAACTATTTTGAACTATTTTCTCTCTATTTCTCTCTCTATCTCTCTGTTTTATCTGTGCACTTTTACTTTACACACTTAATTTATTTGTTGTCTCGTATTTTATTTACTTTAATTTTTATTTTCAAACACAACACTTAAAATTACTCAATACTTTTCAAGTGCTACTTAGATTCATTCAAAACGTCGAATTTGACTAATAAAATCTCATGCCATACACTATATGTGATATCTTGGTCTTCAACAACTCAACCAATCGACCTTTGAGATATGTCAATCTATTGGTAACATTTGGGAGCAAATAAGTGATAAGGACTATAATAAATCAATTTATTTTTGTCAACTATCAGTCGATCTACAATTGTATTATATGGAGACCTACACTATGATCTACAATTGTATTATATGGAGACCTACACTACCTGATATTTGGATTGTATATTCTACGGCTTATATAAAGTTAAAATACTATGTCTCAAACATAATTGTGGTCATTGTCAGTGTTGATTTCAAGGTGGCAAGGTGATATTTTATGGCTTATTAGAGAATTAGAACTAGTTGAGAAAGCTGACAATAATTGTGAAACTGAAATATTTTGAGAATGATGAAGCAACGCTGCAACCTTGAAGTGAGATGGATGTGAAGCTCACCAACTTCAACGCTTAGTTTGAAGACTAAGATGATGAAATAGCCAACAAAAAGTTGATCAGGTATATAATTGAAAGAACTTTGTACTCGTCCAATTGAGAGACGACCCATAAAAAATGTGAAGAATTGAGTTGAGCCTCAACCTAGTTAAGGAACAATTATATGTTTACTTGCGAGAAAATGCCAAACTATTTTACGAGACCAGTGAAGAAATCTTATATAAGAAAATGTTGACTTATATATTGATGTCTAAAGTTCAAAACATCTACCAAATAATAAATAAATAAATAAAAATATAATGTGTACAACTAACATATGTTTGTATAAACTACACTTACACTCATTTTATGACTTACAATAAAAAATATATTTCTTTCACACAAATTTTTAGAGTTTCACACAATTCAATCAAATGAAATATATGTGCTTTACAATTTTAATATTTGTCAAAAACTTTGTTATTGAAAAATACATAATTTTTTTTTATGTTTAAACATCGTATAACTCTTACAAAATACATAAATTAATTACACAACACATTCACACAAATAATTTACAATTCTCAAAGTTACAACTCACATTCATAACGTAAAATAGTTCACAAAAACTCTATAAAGAATCACATGTAGTTTTTATTATATATATATATATATATATATATATATATTATATTTTATAGGTATTTTGTTTAAGTAATATTTAATCTGTTGGTTTAATGGCAGATCTATCTATTTTTATTAATTTACGAAATTAAACCCTCTATTTTAAAAATAATTTTTTTTGATATTTGTTATATTTTTGAATTAAAAATATAATTAGACTTATTTTAAATAACGAAAAATACAATTTCATAATACAAAATCGTCTAAATATATTAATTATTTACATGTTATTATTAAATTACAATTATAAAAAAAATAAAATTTAAAAATTAAATATTTACATATTTTATTCCGATTAAAAATGATATTTTTAAAGGATAGTGTTTGAACACTAAAAAGAGGAGGCATGAAAAGTGTTAACAAACAATGTAACAACCCCAATAATCCCCGCAAAATAATAAAATAAGTGCTGTTCCAACACAAGCGGATGCTTAAAATTAAGTTTAATATGAAGTTTAAAATAATTTTTTTTAAATCTCAACAAAATTAATTTAATTGATGTTATATAATATTTATTTTTCAGTTGATGTAATATTGTTAAATAATATTAGATTCAAAAAAGATTTATATATTTTTAATTTTAAAAATATTAAAATTTTATATCGTAATATTTTATGATTAAATCAATTTTTTATTTTGACGACCCCTAAACCAGTTCTTTAATGTTTTTCCATCGTATGGGCCAATTATTTATAAAATATAATTTGATTTTGTTTTGAGTTCACTTCTCTTCGCAGCTCATACTGCATAGCATAAACCCTTGCCGCCGTGGAGCTAACTAACTAGGGTTTCCGTTTGATTTGTCTTACAATTTTCAACATGGAAGGAATCGAAATGGAGGAATCACCATTCTCCATAGACGAAACCAACGATGATTTATGCAATTCAATCCTCTCTCGCTTCGGAAACTCCACCGACGAAAGCCACCAACACATCTGCGCCGCTATCGGCGCCATGTCTCAGGGACTCAAAGATCAGAATCTACCTTCATCACCGGTTGCTTACTTTTGTGCTACGTGTTCTTCCCTGGACCGCATCGTATCGGAAACTAATCCGCCTAACCACCTCATCGAAGCGCTTCTCACTATTCTCTCGATTGTTATTGTTAGAGTTCCCGTTGTTGCGTTGAGGAAGCAGAGAGAGTTTTTGTCTGAGCTTGTTGTTAGAGTTCTTCTCTCTCCCTCCGGTTCGGAGGGTGCAGTTATTCATGGATTGAAGTGCCTTTCGCATTTGTTGATTAATAGGGACAGTGTTCATTGGTCTGATGTGTCTCCGTTGTTTAATGTTTTGTTAGGGTTCCTTACTGATTCACGTCCTAAGGTAACAATTTTTTGAATTTTTAACCTTAATTTTCTGTTTGTTTTACTTGTGTATTAATTAATCATTCGGAGCTAGGCGGATGCGAAATTGGTGATTTTTTGGGTACATATACTATAGGATATTGTTGATGTCTCCAATTTCGCAAGACTATTAAATTTAGTTGATCATATCTTAATAGGATTAGGAATTGTACATTGCCTTTGGTATCTTAGTTTTGCTAGTAGGGGCGGCCATTCCAGTTTATGTTTGTTGATGTAGAAGCAATAGTGGAAAAGAGAACTCAAAAGCGTTTTAAAAAAATAATAAATCTGTAAAATCTGCATGTTTGCTAAACATGATATATGTTTATAATAGAAAGTCTAGAGTTACTGAGTATTACTTGTATATTCTACTATTGATTAGATTTTTTGTTTGTCCCTGCCTAATGTTCAATCTTCCACTATCATCATCATGGTTATAATTTTTGAATGAAAAAGCTCTGATGTTAACATTGGTCATTCGAAATGAGACGATTTAAAATCTGTACCCCCCTCGATTCATATGTTATATTCTGAGTTAGAGAGCAAGACAGGATGTATTAGTTGGAAGTGAGACATGTTTCTCTGTTTTAGTTTGCCCAACTTGTGTGTGTAACAATTATTAGTTGATGTTTTGGAGTGCGGGGGCAAGGGGCTGTAGCAAAGGTTACATAACTTTTCCAGTGTTTTAATATTAGACTGGTTTTGTTTCTGATTAAGGATGCAAAATGCTTTGCTAAATTATGGTACATATTTGAATGCCGTGTGTTGACTATATCTTCCAACAGGTCAGAAGGCAATCTCATCTTTGTCTCCGTGATGTCTTGATAAACTTTCAAAAATCTACGCTACTAGCATCTGCAAGTGAGGGTGTCAAAAACCTGCTCGAAAGGTTTCTACTGCTTGCCGGTGGAGCAAATGGAAATGCTGGCGAAGGAACAAAGGGAGCCCAACAGGTTTTATTTATTCTTGATGCCTTGAAAGAATGTCTTCCTTTGTTGTCGCTAAAATACAAGAACAGCATTCTTAAGCACTTCAAAACCCTCTTGGATCTGCGTCAACCCCTAGTCACTAGGCGCATAACAGATGGTTTGAATTTTCTCTGTCTTTACCCCACATCAGAAGTTTCCCCTGAAGCACTACTTGAGGTGCTGAGCTCATTATCAGCTCTTACTATCTCATCAAATGAGATGTCTGGAGATAGAATGACATTTACTGCCCGCTTACTTGATGCTGGAATGAAGAAAGTATATTCTCTAGACAGGCAAATATGTGTAGTTAAGCTTCCCAGTGTCTTTAATGATTTCAAAGGTATCATGAATTCAATTGTGTTTGTGTATAAGTTACATGTTTTTATTTGGCAACTAGGGACGTAAACTTTTTACTTTTAAATGTGCAGATATTTTGGCATCTGAACACGAAGAGGCCATATTCGCAGCCACAGATTCACTCAAGAGCATGATCAATTATTGCATTGATGAAAGTTTAATTAAACAGGGAGTGGATCAGATAACTTTGGATGAATCAAGGAGGTCAGGACCAACCATTATTGAAAAAATTTGTGCAACTGTTGAGAGCTTACTTGATTATCACTATATTGCTGCCTGGGACAGAGTATTTGAAATTGTTTCAGCTATGTATTACAAATTAGGTATTTTGATTACTGTCAAGTCTTGTTTTTGTTTCTAGCATTGGCTTATTTAATTATTTGGTTGGTCATTCGTTAATATGATTTATGTAGTTTGACTAATGTATACAACTATTGGTATTACGCTCATGGTTTTTCTGTTAGATTTTTGCTTACAATTTCTTTTTACTTCATCCTCAAATAGTAGTAATGTAAAAAAATTTCTGTTACTTATTTTTGAGATTACTGCTGTAATAAATGCAGGAAGTAATTCTCCCTACTTCATGAGAGGTATACTAAAAAACTTGGAAGATATGCAGAAGCTGCCCGATGAAGATTTTCCCTTCAGGAAACAGGTCGAGCTATCTTTTCTATGTTGCTTTTCAAATTTTCTCCCTAATCTATACAAATATGAAACTCAAGATCTTTTGAAAAAGAGCTTTGATATGTTCTTCCCAGCAGGATCATATGTCCCAATTTTGATCAGTTTCTCGTATGGGCTGCGCCTGTGAATGAGTTAGATGTCTTTTGAATTATATTAATTATGATATTGATGATTTCAAAAGCAAATAGGCGTTTTGTAGCAACCCTGTTATTTATTCTATGTGCAAATCTGTGTTTATTGTAAGTATTAAAACAACCATTTAATGATGTTGATGATGTATGTATGTATGTATATTATTATTATTATTATTATTTTTATTTTTATTATATGTATTTGTCTGATTAGCCAATAACAAAATATATCATTGAATTTCTATTGATTCATACAAGTATGATTGTTTCTTGGTTCTTTTATTAGCCAATATCAGGATGTAGTTGGTTTTTGTAAGAGGATCTGGGGATTTTTATGATCTTCAATTTTTTTATGCGCAACAATTTACTGATGTTATGTACCGGTTACATTCTATATTATGCAGTTGCATGCGTGCCTCGGATCAGCTCTTGTTGCAATGGGACCTGAAACTTTGTTATCCCTTATACCATTGAATTTGGAAGCTGAAGATTTAGCTGATTCAAATATATGGCTTTTCCCAATTCTAAAACAGTATATTGTTGGTGCGCGTCTAAACTATTTTACACAGGAAATTTTGCCATTGATTGAACGTGTCAGACAGAAGGCTCAAAAGGTATTGGGCATTTTATTTTGAGATGCTGTGTTATTTTCCTCCGTGGTATTCATTTCCTACTCTACATTTTGCAGCTTGAGAAGCAGGGACTGATGGTGTCTTCGAGGAATGCTGACGCACTGGTTTACTCTTTGTGGTCTTTGCTGCCTTCATTTTGCAACTATCCTTCAGACACAGCTATAAGTTTCAAGGATCTTGAGAAACATTTACGTAGTAAACTTAAAGATGAACCTGATATTCGTGGAATAATATGCACTAGCTTGCAGCTTCTGATTAGACAAAACAAGAATATTAAGGACTCAAATGATATGGATAATGTTGGGCAAGATATGGGCAAAGAACAAGTATTGGTTCATTGCTCACAGCAGGTTGCAACAGAAAATTTGAGGGCAATTGAAATATCTGCAAAGAACTTGTTGAAAGATCTGTCAGAAGTCTTTCTGAAATCTACAAAAGATGATGGTGGTTGTTTGCAGGTACTAGTTTCTTCAATGTATTGTAGTTGAGCCAAATGCATGCATTGCATTCCTTGTATGTGCATGCATGTTGGTATAACATAACACTAGAGTTTGCTGTTCTGTTTATGTCATTGCTCTTTTTTCTGGTGTGTCCATATGTGCTATGTATGTAGTCTTTTATTATCCAGTGTGCATGTTTCAACTTTCATTTTAATTCTATATTTGTATGCAGCTTTTGCCATGTATTATCATTAGATTTACTCATGGTTTTTTAATTGGTTGAGGTCCTTGATGTGCGAATCACTGTATTTTCTCTGTATTTTACCAACGAAGCTTCAGGGTATACATGTAATGTC
The DNA here is from genome assembly GCA_037974775.1 of Cicer pinnatifidum. NCBI lineage: Eukaryota > Viridiplantae > Streptophyta > Magnoliopsida > Fabales > Fabaceae > Cicer > Cicer pinnatifidum. The sequence continues at coordinate 2,245,736 of JBBPBR010000005.1, forward strand.
AAAGAAATATTTCTCACCAGTCACTAGCATTTTGTGCTTTGGAGCTTAGACAATATTTTATATTTGTATGTCATTGTCTGAGCTCACCTCACATATAGTAAACAAGTTTTTTTTTTTAGATATATGACGATATATGCTCTCTCTCTAAAGAAATGTACATTGTTAATTAAAAAAAAACCGGATAGTGATTGTGAGACTGCAGAGCAGAGTTTATTGGTTTGTATGGCTCATTAGCTCTCCATGACTATCCGTTTTAAAAGTATATGATCTCTCTCTCTCTCTCTCTCTCTAAAGAAATGTTCTTGTTAATTAAAAAAACAAATAGTGCTTATGTGGGACTGTAGAGCTTATTGGTTTGTCTGGCTCATTAGTTCTCCATGACTATATTTCTGGAACGAAAAGCTCTAAATGTGTTATATCAGGTCTTCAATTGTGAATATAGAAATAGAAAGGATATATCATATAAATCGGCAAGTTGAAGAAGCACTAGACAATTACAGCTGACAGATCTTCATTAGACTGATAACGGTTTTGGAAATGTTAATAATTGTAACTATTTTTTCGGTTTTCATTCCTTGAGTTCAAAGATTGCTGCCTTGAAGTCCATATGTGTTTTTCTTTCCTGTGATACTCCTCTAGAAATTTGTTTCAAGAGACCCTTCCTCAATGTTACCTCCCAAGAATTAGAATTCTGTAATATCAACTAGTTCATTCGCATTTTAACATTTCATGGTTTACTGCATCTTTTTCATGAACAGATGAAGTGCTTTATTTTTTCCGGGTTTCTTGATTACTTGACACCTGAGAATTAAATCTGTCCTATTTTCGTTACATTTAATTTATAAAAGAAGTTTATAATGACAATTTTGCTTGTTTACAGGGCACAATTAGTGATATTGCTTCTATAGCAGATAAAAAAGTTGTGCAGAACTTATTTAAGAAGAAAATGTCAGACCTTTTAAAATGCACTCAAATGGCCAACAATGTAGACAACGCAGAAAGTTCTATGCAGATTGATGATGCATCAAATGATGTGTCTCAGTCAGTTCTCAGGTGTTGATTATTTTCTGTTTTTCTCAATTATGTCGAATGGTTTTGTGCGTAAAGCTGGAAATGATTTTAGTCCAATCTGCATTTGACTTACATAATCTTATTATTATATTATTTGCTTGTCAGAATTATTTCATATAATTTATTTTCATCCCAGGGCACGACTTCTTGATTTCGCAGTTTCATTGTTGCCTGGATTAGATGTGAAAGATATTGATTTATTATTTCAAGTATTAAAGCCAGCCTTGCAGGTTTGTTTGCGATATACAGGGCTCCTTGCAACGAATTTCCGTAACTCCTTTTTCAAATAGAAAAGTAAGATGGTTGTTGTGATTATTATTTGCAGGATGTTGGTGTCATGCAGAAGAAGGCATACAAAGTTCTTTCAATCATACTCAGGGTATTTGTCTACTTCGTATTATTTGATTTTCTGTTTGACATAGAAGTTTCAAATTATTTCAATATTTAGTCAATTCCATCGCAAAAAAGTATTCATGTTAGAACTTCTTGGCTAAAACTTTCAATCGCCGGTGCTTTCATGGTTATGCTTCTTGGATTGGTTTGTAATGATTAGTTTATCCTTTTGATATCAAACTATTGAAGTGATGATCAAAGTTGATAATGAACAGTATTTTCTTGGATCAACAAAAAATAGATTAAGAGTTGGTATTTTTTCCACTGCTTTGCTAGTTTGATGTTAGCAAAACATTTCTGCTTACTGTATTTCTTGTTGGATTGTTCTTGACAGAGCTCGGATAGTTTTGTTTCATCAAAGCTTGAGGTTCTGCTTGGGCTTATGGTTGAAATTCTTCCATGCCATCCATCTGCCAAACGCCATAGACTTGATTGCCTTCACTTCTTGATAGTCCATGTCTTGAAGTCAGAGGTAGTCAAAGTTGAGTTCCTTAACTTCCTAACAGTCCATGTCTCGATGTCAAAGGTATTCAATGTTTGGTCATTGCTTCCATAATTGTCACTTTGAAGCATGTTTTGTGTTTTTGATATGCTCTAAAATATTGCATCATATTATAGTATGAGCATAATGAATCTGAACTTACGTACTGCCAACAGGATGATTCGATGACCTGGCCAGAAGTTTTCCTCACCGAGATAATATTGGCTCTTAAAGAGGTAATGCAGTGTTAATTGTAGAAACTTTTAGTTGCCCTTTTCCATGTAGCGTTTCTTACAGTAAATGTATTATATAATTCTTTTGGCTTGGCTTTTTTTTTTTGAGGCCTGTACATTTTGTGGGATCCATGCATTTTATTGCGGTGTTGGAGTGGGCTTTATGTTGTGTGCCTTCATGATCCTAGCTGGAACTTTCGGATATGTCTATTCATAGTTGTTTAGTAGTGGTGAGCTGTTGCACATACAATAGCACACTGTGTAGGGCAACTGGACCACCATGTTCACTCATTATGAACCTTTGGTGTTTTGAGGTTCATATGCTCAGATGCACAACATAACTGTTGCATTCCACTCACAGCATCCAAAATGGTTTATTTAGTTTAAGAAGTAACTAAACTCAGGCACTTGTGATTCTATAATACCCATCAAGCGGGTGGGTGATCTTTACATATCAAGCTGATTCATAGTCTTCTGTGGTTTCAGCAAGCACATGTGACTGACCATCAACAGGCACATGTCACTTTTGCATTAAAGTAATATATCTTTGTAGTCAATAAATATGCATTAGTTTCACTCAACTTAGCTCTTCTTGATTAAGTTTTTAATTTTAATAGGATTGGATGGCCATTATTGTGTTTGCTCTGGCAATGAAATAAGCAGTTTGTGATTGTTTTCTATTTGATTTTAATTATTGTGTGGGGGTATAATGTTCAGAAGGAAATCAAAAGATCTGTCATGGACATTACTTTTGACCATCAATTGCTTCTAAATTAACTTCAGAAGCTTGCATAGGTGCTAAATTTGGATGTTATCTTTACAGGCTAATAAAAAAACCAGGAACAGAGCTTATGACATTCTGGTTGAAATTGCCCATGCATTTGGAGACGAGGAGAGAGGTGGGAACAGAAAAATCCTGTATCAATTTTTTATCAAGGTAAATTTGCAGTTTAATGTTCATGCTTTTTATGTTTTTTTTTGTTACTTGATATCATCTTGTCCTCATAATGATAGAACAATTTACGCATTTCCCATTCTGAGAGCAATTTGATTTTGTGCTGCCTTGTGAGCTCAGGTTGCTCATGGCCTTGCTGGAAAAACTCCACATATGATAAGTGCAACTGTCAAAGGTTTAGCTCGTTTGGCCTATGAGTTCTCTGATCTTGTTTTAACTGCCTTTGACTTGCTTCCATCCACGTTTGTCCTGCTCGAAAAACAAAATAGAGAGATAACTAAGGTTTGCTTCATTTTATATTTTGTTGGTTAAAAGTAGTGCTGGCTGAAGTAGTATTTCCTTGAGCCTGTAATTAAATCTGTCTTCGTACTGCAGGCCAATCTTGGTTTATTAAAGGTATTAGTAGCCAAATCCCAAGCAGAAGGATTGCAAATGCATTTGAGGAGCATGGTGGAGTGTTTGTTTAAGTGGCAAGACGTTGCCAAAAATCATTTTAAAGCAAAGGTTTTTTTTTGGCTATCTTATGTGATCAATTTTTAAGAAAAATAATCCATTTGATATCATTGATTTGTTGTGTTTGGCTGTTCTATAATTCAAGCTATTTATTCATCTTGTAAACAGTGATATTAAAAATCTTTTCAGGTTAAACTTCTTTTGGGAATGCTTGTCACGAAATGCGGATTGGAGGCCGTTAAAGCTGCCATGCCTGAAGAGCATTTGAAACTTCTATCTAACATACGCAAGGTTTGTTGAACATCATTTCGACAATTCTTTTATGTAGTCTTTATGGAATTGTTAATCCAGTTGTAAAACAGATCAAGGAGCGAAAAGAGAGGAATCGAGGTGCTAAATCTGAAGAAACTAAATCTCATATTTCAAAAGCAACTACATCCAGGTAATGATCTTTTATTTATTTGTACTATTCAAAATAAATACAACTGGTTTTAATTACGTAAACCTCTTTGGGAGACTTTGAATATTATCCTCTTGCACATTGATGTACCGGCCTTTCAAATATATGCAAATATCTTATGTGTACTGAAATTTAGTAAACTTCTATGGTTAAAAGTTCTAAATAGTGACACTATAGTGGTTAAGTTTGGTCCACCTTTGGGACTATATGATATATTTTTCAGGCAAAGTAGATGGAATCATACAAATATTTTTTCGGATTTTGATGGAGAGAGTGCCGGTAGTGTCGCAGAATACCTGAATGGCAAGGCAACTACTAGAGGGGGCAAATCTTCCATGAATCTCAAATCAGCAGCATCTTCATTTAGGTAATCTTTAGCTTTTAATTTTTACATTAATCTCATGAATATGGCTGCAACACTCTGTTCTCTATCTTTTTTTTTCTATTGCATGAATCAACAGTGATTTTTGATGAGTAATCTTACCTGTGATGCAAATCTAGAACCTACTATAGCACAAAGTGTCCTGCAAATCAATTTCAACTAAATGTCGTTGCTTGTTCCATGTAGGTCCAATATGAGACTAAAAAAGAATTTGCCTGGGTACTTATCTGACGAATCAGATGATGAGCCACTTGATTTGCTTGATCGGCAGAAAACAAGGTCAGCTCTTAGATCGTCTGAAAATCTCAAAAGGAAGTCAAGGTCAGACGATGATGAGATGGAGGTAGATTCTGAAGGACGTTTGATTATCCGCGAGGAAGGGGAACACAGGAAGGAAAAACCAGCTGATTCAGATTATGATGCTAGAAGTGAGCGTGATAGTCATTTGTCTGGGAGGTCTGGAACTAAAGCCCAGAAGCGGAGAAAAACATCAGAGTCTGGTAAGGCTTACACAGGGAAGGTCTATTCTAGCAAAAAAGCAGGTGGAGATTTGAAGAGGAAGGATAAGCTGGAACCTTATGCATATTGGCCACTTGATCGAAAAATGCTCAGTCGTCGGCCACAGCACCGGGCTACTGCAAGAAAAGGTATGGCTACTGTGGTAAATATGGCAAAAAAGTTTGAAGGCAAGAGTGCCTCTGGCGCCATTTCTCTAAAAGGTGGTATGAAACTAAAAAGAACCCAAAAGAAAGGCAGCAAGGGAAACAAAATGTAAGCAACACCAACGGAAATCGATAAAACTGTGATTTGCTGAGCTTCGTGTATTTATTTTACTTGATGAGAAAGGAAAACAAGTTTTATGGTTGCAGTTTTCTTATACTGATATACACTTAGTTGTGATAAATTTTTTCATCGAGTGATATCATGTATTATTTGCAACCCGACTTCTAGAGTATTTTTCAAGGAGAACGAAATATTATTTTTTTGGTAGCAAGAACGAAATATTGTTTAAATTGTACTATACTAAACTATTAATACATATTTTTTTTTCTTGTCTTAATTTCTTTTCAATTTGTAAGATTTATTTTCTTAAATTCTTAATTAGATATATTTATTTTCTCAATTTGGTAAATTGGATCGACTATTTTCTTTTTTACAAATTAGAGTGGCTTCTAGGTTGAGTGCTTAACTAAGTTCCTCAGCCGTGGACCACTGCATGAATACCGTTAATCATTGGGTCCAAATTTATTAAAAATGTGAATATCCAAGTATTATCACACTGAATCTTGCCTCTACCTTTATCTCTTCAATTTGCGTGACTGTACATTTCTTCTCCAATGGTTCTTCAATGGTAAAATTTCACAAGCTTCTTTAATGATGAATTTTTTTTTAGGACTCTTGTATAACTTTGCACGAACAAGAATTTAATTGGTTTAGTTTGCTGAAACTACCTAGGGGTGAAACAGTGTAAATGCTTCTTTCGTCTTATCCATTCATTGCTTAAATTGTGTATTGTGAACAAATGAATATTGATATGATTATAATGTAATCTCCCAGCAGTAACCCCTACAAGGAGGGTGGGAGTAAAGATGGTTTTTTTCTTTCTAGTCATGAGATTGAGAGGAAGAGGGTGAAGGAGGCAAAGTGTTAAAGTCCTCTATTGGGATTTTTTAACACTCAAAACCCATTTCGTTACTCTTCAAAAAACAAAAAAAATACATTTCATTATTTTCAAAGAAACCTTTCACATATTCATCAATGAAAACATAACCGAAGTCTTAAAACCCATTATTTTTACAACATTAAAGCCAGGCCATTCTTCCCATTTATTAGCATTTGTATTTGAGAAGGTTTTGTGTTTGGTGTGTGTCTTTCATCTTTTGAGCATTCAATTTCATGGATGAGAGAGTGAGATTTTTTGGGGGATAGAGAGAGTATATAATGATATAGAATGTGTAAGTTTAACAGTGATCCAGTAGTGAGAGACTTAATTGAACCTTCAAACTTAGAAGCCACCTAAAAATAGACTTGTAAATATAATGTTACACAATTTTATCGAAACTGTAGCTTGTAGGAAAGGACTAACCATACATAAATAAGATAAGTGGTACGATATATAATTATTATTATTGATTGGATTAAAGGTACACAAAATAATAATTGTCATTTCTTACATATCAATCCTACATTTTTTGTAACAGCCAATATTTCACGATCAAAGTTACTTATACATTGTTTGGATTTGAGTTGGACAAGGTTTTCTTGCGCTCCAAATATATATATGATATGACCATGATATTATAGAAGTTATGATTTCTAGATTCAACCGGAACAGTATTTCTAATTATGGTTTCTGAAATTTCAAAACACACTCCGGAAAGTATACTCAATTAGTCAAATTATATATTTGTCAATAATTTATATCACTTACTTTTTTTTTAAAAATAAATTATTCACTACAGAGTTATGTTTTTATTACTAAAAACAAAGTAAAAGTATTATGGTTCATATCTTGAAATTGAATTGTGTGAAATAAAATTTGTATATATAAAATTAAATTAAACTTACTTAAGTTAAACATATTGTAGAGTTATCTTCGTTGTTGTTTAATATAGGTGATATATACATGAATTTTTTGTTTTGAGGTTGAATTCCTAATTAACAAG
>JBBPBR010000005.1:2265735-2286713 GCA_037974775.1 Cicer pinnatifidum
AAACAAATAGTACATAAAAGATAAATGACTAAAACAAATAAAAAAGAAAAATAAATATTAAATAAAAAATAAAAAATAAAAAATAAAAGACTAAAATTATATTTTGTCAAATATATTTTTGGGTTATATTTCCAAACTAATGAATATTTTAAAAACTGACCAAAATCCTACTTTCAAGAACATATTTGTATACATTATTAGACCCAAAAATTTAGCTCTTTTGTAATCCATGCCTAAACAAATTTGTATTCTTCAACTTTCTAAATTTTGCAAATAACTATACCCTCATTCTTCATCCTTGCTGGAACTTGAAGTATTGTATATCAAAGAAAAGTATTTACATTTCAATTTTGCTTTGACCAATGAGGCCAAAAACATTTTGATTCGTTAAAGAATTGTAACCTTTCTAAGAGAATTAATAAACAAGAACCCGAAAAAATCATTTTGAAAATAGCTGGACCCTATTAACATGGCAAGTAGAAGCAGGATCCTGGAGGCAATTGCAAAATGCATCTTCATCCTTAGGAAATGATGTTGGTAGAGGATGGTCAGGAATCACACCAACCTACATGCAAATGCAAGAAGTTAAAAGGGGAATCCGGTATTATTTTTATTTTTTGAAGACTAGAAATACAAGAGCAGACCTTGTCGATATCTGTGTGTGCAGGTGTCTCATAGCGCGCAACCGTAACAACTAGTCCTGAGCCATCTGAGAGTTCAAAAACTGATTGGATCTTCCTGCAAGATGTGTAGCTCATATTAGGAAAATAGCACAAATTTCAGTTTCTTTGAATTCAGCAAACAAAAAGTAATTTACCCTTTTCCATATGTTGGTTCTCCATATAATATGGCCCGCTTGTTATCTTTCAACGCGCCGGCTAATATTTCACTTGCACTTGCAGTTCCCTTGTTTACCTGATTAGGCTCAAGATATTTAATTAAGTTATCCTTCATTACGTGGATGTTCTGCAAAATTTTTTTGTGGAACCAACTTGCGCAAGAGAAAACAATATAATTTATAATAGAGAATTCTTGTATTACGATTTTGAGCCAAACTCTTTATATGACGCCAATGCAATAAGAGCAGAAAGCAAAGTAAGACATTACCAGCACAGCCAGGGGTTCAGATGTTGCTAGGGCACTACTTCCATCTGTATCAAGTATATCTCGAACACCGCGACTATCACAAATATATACAATCACACCTTTGTCCAACCTGATTGATAGTATAGGTTAGAACTTGAAGCTGAACATAAGATGATTATTCCAAAAACAATAAAAAAATTTAAGGAACTATGACTGAAAGAATCATTTTCTGTTGTTACTGAAAAAAAAATTCACAACCCAGTTTGGCAATGCAATACTCCCTCTGTCCCTAATTATAAACAACATTTGAAAAAAAGTTTTGTCCTTAAATATAACCATTCTTTAAACTTACTAGATGCATTTATTATTTTTTTCCAAACATGCCCATTGTTAACACCACTAATTTATCTAGAAAATGAAAAGTTAAAGCTGAATATATTTATATACAAAGGGCATTTTTTTTCTACCTACTTTTTCTTAATTGTAGCTTGAATGATAGAGAAAGCGTTTACTTGAGTTTCAAGCCCCACCAGTAAAATATAATATACAATACAGGATGTAAAAATGTCAAGAGTTGATAGCCATATCTTACCAAAGTTTAGCAATCTCAATTCCTTCCGGGAAAAGACCGCCACTGCAACAAATATAAGCTTCAGAAAGAAAGCTAGTGATTGAAAGTATATAAAGGGAAATGTTGATTGCTGAATCACCTATTATCTCTGAGATCCAAAACAAATGCATTTACATTATCACTCCTGAACGTTTTGATTGCTTCTTTTATAGCACCTGCAAGATGGCAGATCCACCAGGAAGAAAGAAATGGTTAAGAAACCTCTTTCTTAAATCATAGAGAGTAAAGGTCAAACAAGTATTAATGATGTGAACATAATAAATCAGGCAAGTAGAAACTTTTATATCTACCAGATTCAAGTTAACACTCCTACTAATGACTAAATTTAAGTATCAAGGGTGCGACTAAAAATCTATAATTCAATAAAATCTCATGAACACTTACAACTCTTCAAATTTTTATTTTTGCAACTATTATTCAGAGCATGAAAGAATTGTTATTGGTTGTACCACCGCAGCTACGGTCATCGATACATACATTTTTCACTGAAAATTAAAATGTGATACTGGTACTGGTCATTCCAGTGAAATAAATAAGGCACTTGCAAGAGTATCAACCCAAAAGCCTATCTGCAATCCCAGCAAGGCAGGGGAGGCATACATAGCATACTCAGTACTTACTGCCGATGTATTTTGTATTTCTTACTTCAGTCTATTAAGTAGACGCCATAAAACAGTAAATAAAAAATCATTAACGTGTTTCTAAAATTTTAAATTTTCAATAACTGGTCAAGATCTATATATATCCTAAGGCAGGATTACCAATGTTGTTCTCGAATAGCAGTTATAGTGATGCTATATCACTGTAGCGTTGTGGAATATGCACAACCTGCTATTTTTCGTAATCCGCGATTGACGAATTGAGTATAGCAAGTAAGAATTATGGCTTGGCATGTTAGGTAGAAACATGTATCACATGATTAATGCATATTAGTTCCAAAATTATCCCTTTCTTTAGTATAGAAGCAAGAAAAATCATGCTTGGTCCATCAACCACTACTTACGAGATGCGTTTTGGTTGAAAGATGTTAACTTTATATAACCAATTGTTGGGGAATTATCTCCTGACGCAGGTAACTTGCACAGTCTTGACTTCACTGGATTCACCGTAACTTTCTCTCGCCTGAAATGCAGAACTTCTTTTTTTTAGAAATTAAAAAGTTTTTGTAAAAGAAAAAGGTAATTAATTAGGCCTATCAAGTAATGGTAATAATAATTATGACAAAATCATAAAAAATATGAGTGTAATGTAACAAAAGATAATGAAGCATTATCAAACTGCAAGTTTTCTGCATCATCCTAGGAAACAAAACATATTCTCTCAGGTCAAAGCTTCAAATCTAGTTCTGCTTTGGACGAAAACTAACTTACTTTAGAGCTAAGTGCTTCGTGTCCAAACCACTACGAATGGTCAATGCAACAGAGCTTCCATCAGGTCCTCTGAAATTTCCTTTAAAAGGTCAGACAATCAAATAGATAAGCTCAAGGCAAATAATGTGAAGTACAAGAAAATTCGGTCTTTTAAATGGTTGCTTAAATTAACTTTCAAGTAACTAGAACCTTATAAATGGCTCTCATACTAGAACCTTCAAGAAGATTAAGTCAGAAGAAATGCAACAACTACCAAAGCCCTTTTCAACAAGTTTGCATTGACTACAATGATTAAACAGTGCAATAATATTGTGCTTTGGGCCATATCTAATAGATAAACCATTTAACTCTAGTTCTTTCTTGATGATTTGGCCTATAGTATTCTTTGGCCTCCCACTTTCTCTAACTATTTGACATCCTCCAAGTGGTCTACCCTTACCGTTTTTCACAAATTTTCTTCACATATGTCCGAATCTTTATTCTACAACAATGGAAGCTATCTCAACTTTCTCTATAATAGGTTCATTCCTAATCCTATATTTGTTTGATTACTCATCCAGCATAAAATTCTCATCTCTGCAACATCCAATTGTATGCAACATTACAGTTCTTAAGGCACAACAAATACTAGTCCAATATTTATATCAAGTTATCAACAGAGTAGTACTACTGGTAACTTGTTGGGAAACTATTTAAGACAAATGCAATCCTATCTGTTTTTTTTTTGGCACATTACTAACAATTTTTTCCCCCCCATTTTTTGTCTCAAAGTTTTGATTTGAAAACACAAGTGGCATGTACGATGAAGAAAAACCTACTTTAGGCGATCAGCTGCATCATACAGCCCCATGTTTTCTGTGCTCATATCGTCAATTTCCAGGATAACGTCTCCAGACAAAACACCAGCTCTATATGCAGGACCTCCAGGAGAAGCTGAAATGACAACAAGTCCACCGGGTGGTGTATCAGCTTTGGTAGGGTATCCTATTGATATTCCAACTCCAGTTAGAGCGCCTTGAGTTCCAGACTGCCTTCAACAAAAAATTAGTTTTTGGGATTGCAGTATAGAGAAGCATACACTTTGCTAGACGGAACAAATGGTATTATCCAATGTGCTTTACGCAGTAAGGACTATATGTGAAAAAACTAAAGGAAAATTTAAAATGATATAGAATTGTACCCTCAAACTTCTAAACTTATCAGGCTCCAGAAATCTGGTGAAGGGATCGTCCAATGTGGCAAGCATCTTTCTTATGGCCGTATCTGAGAACAAATGCGGCAACAACAATTTTAAGTAAACTGGTAAACTTTTGACTGCATAGGATTATGCTATCCTACAACTTCCAAAGATAATTTACCATCTAAAAATATTGTCTGTGTTCAGCAAGATGAGAAAAAAGATCAATAAAAGGTAGAAAAATGAAAGCCATACATGTCTCTTCTCGGTTGTTCATGGGTTCATTGCGCAATGCATTTTCTCTATACCTAAACCAACTCTGTCCATTAAAACTCTTGTCGATATATGCTCGATCAATAATTCTCCACGCCTCCAGAAAGACGAGATTCTCTTCAGTGAGGGCCCCTTAAAAGAGAGAAAAAAGAATCACACCAATAAATGGAAAAGTAAAAAAAACGAAGACAAAAATAACACAACAACCAACAATAACGAAAGCCTTTTACTACTAGTATATACTAATATAGTACAGGTAGATTATGGGATCCAAATTAAATTATCACATAGTTACACGTAGCTATCAATCCCGGTTAATAATTTGAAATCAAACAGTTCAAATTACATAGTATTATTGTTAAATATTCTTGACCTTTGAATTTAGATGAGATGGTCCTGATTCATAACTATGTGACGCAGTTACAGCAGGAAATCCAAATCCATAGATCCGGCTCATCTAAAGTCAAGTCAGTAATGTCAACTATTAATGAGAAAATTGACATTACTTAATTAACACTCTAAAGTGAATTGCTCGCTATCTACATAGAATCAACACCGACATGAATGTATAGTTGTTACATTCAATAATTTCTCCTATTCTTAAAGTTTTACACATGTTAGTGTTAGTTTAGATTAGGTGTCTGTGCCAGTGATTCATATGTGTCTACTTTGAGTTAAGAAGAAGCAGAGATCAATTACTAGGTAATGAAAACATGTATAAGATTATAGAATTAAAATCCAACAAAAATGGTTATAATTGAAGTATTGAATTTAGAGATAAAACTCACAAGAAGGGTTGTTGGAAGGCAAAGAAACAGACACAGCCAACATGACTCCAGCAACTAAACGCACAAAAAGCAAAGAAGCATGCTTAACTGAGCATTTCCTCCTTGTGGGAAGGAAACCCCAACTTTGAAGAAAACAGATGGTGCTTATCCGTGGTACCACCCTAAGTGAAAAATCATTTACTTTATTCCTCTTATGTGAGAATGAAAATGAAAACTTGGATTCTGATAGGGAAAAACAGTTCCCATTTGAAACGTGAAAAACGGAGAATTTTGGGCGGCGATGGGAAAAAGAATAATTAATCACGCAGCTCGCAACGACCTCCATGCTAGAGTGAAGCCAGCACCACTCACTAGCTAACTTGTTTCTTTTACATTATCGATCGTTTTTTTTTTTTTTACCAAATATTATATTCATTTTTTTCTAAATAAGTTTTTATCCTTTTCAAAATTTAGTTTTTAATCCTTAATTAACATTTCTTTTTTCATAAAATTGTTATATAAATTGTTTTAGTGAAATATCTGCACATATAAATTATTTAATAAGAGTTTGTATCTCACAGTTCCAATTGTTCTATGAATCGATTCATTTGAGTGTGTATAATGATAAAAATAAATAAAAAAAACACTTATAATTAACCACTTTAGAGGAATGGAGGCTTTTGAGATCAGATGAGTGAATGAAAAAACTATCAACTCTAATTGTTTGATTCAGTGATAAAAATATTAGTATTTGATGTGACAAGTTGCAAGTTCAAAATCTGTATTCAATAAATCTAAACGTTTTTTATTATTTATTCACCTTAAAAAAATTAATAAACAAAGAATTGAATAATTTTTTGGAGATATATTTGCAATATTGTAAAAAGTTCACCATATAAATAATGAGTTTAAAATTTAATTTTTAAGCTTTTATTTCCTTTATTTTTATCTTGAATTTATAACATTTAAAAAATTCATTTTAAGTTAAAATAATTTAAATTTTATAAAAAAATATTTTTTAATGTTTTAAATTGGTTAGAAAAAAAAGTTCAAATTTTTTAAAAATAAAAGATAATTAAATATATTTTATTTTAACGAGAACTAAAACTATTGCACAATAATTTTTTTATGAATAAAAATATATATTTTTTTCAAAGACAAATAATAAAATTTAAAAAATTTGTATGTATAAAGATATATTTACTCTTTTTTTTTTATACAAACAAATTTAAGATGATGGATGTGGTCGTGGACTTAAGGATGGAAATAATCCACCGACAAAAACATACGATATAACGTACATCAGGTAATGAAAGATTTTAATTTTAATTTTAATTTTTTTATAATAGAGAAGACTTAAATTTTTTATAAACCTATTTAGTTAAAAAAACTTAAACTACAAACCATAAAAAAAAAAAAATTATGTCTAGAAGTTAGACCTAATTAAGGGGATTTGATTATTATTATTATTATTATTATTATTATTATTATTATTATTATTATTATTATATTAGATTTTATAATTTGTATTAAATTATAAATTAAAAAATAAGTTATCGGACTTTCAATAAGCTCTGACTCATACTTAAAATATTAAGACATTATTTAATTAAAAAAATATGTCAAATTATTGATTTAAATATATTAATATAAAATTATATTTTAAGTAAATTAATAAGTCATATTAGACTTTCAATATAGCCATACTCATACTTAAAAATAAATAAACAACCTAATTTGAATTTGAAATATCGTAATTATATTCGAGTTTTTTTTTTTAATGATTTCATATACTTTGATTAATGATTTCAATAAAAAAAACCAACTCTTGAAATAAATAAAAAAATCAAAATGAGAGTACCCCCTAGACTATAGTAGTTTGTGCAATTATATTTGGTTACTACTACAAGAATGGATTGAATAGATTATATGCTAATGGTAGTGACGTTGGCAGGCAGAAGGCATAGGAAAGAACATAACCCAACAAAACATATGTGTGTTGTGTGTGTCTTACAGACAGAGGAGAGGACAACAAAATCCTTACTATTACTCGTCAGAAATAACAACAACCAGAAATCTTGCAACAGCATTAAAACACAAATTACACTAGATGCCATTATTGCCATTACTCTCCTCCTCCTCCACAAAGGCATTCCTTATCTTCCCACGCAGCATGTCACACGGAATCACCAAAACGCGCCTCAGGGGCGTCGTTTTTGACATGGACGGCACTCTCACCGTTCCCGTTATCGATTTCGTTTCCATGTACAAAGCAGTGCTTGGCGACGAAGAGTATCAACGCATCAAAGCCTTAAACCCTAGTGGAATCGACATCTTGAAGCTCATCGATCACTGGCCTTCTCATCAACAGCATCAAGCCTATGATACCATCGCTCATTTCGAACGCCAAGCTCTAGATCAACTCCAAATCATGCCCGGTAGATTCCTAATCCCTATTTTTATTCCATTTCCTCTCTTCATTTGCTTCTTAAATTAATCAGTTAATTAGGACTAATTAATTGTCGTGTAGGTGCTGCTGAACTTTGTAACCTTCTTGATTCAAAGAACATAAGGAGGGGATTGATCACACGTAATATGAAATCAGCAGTTGATTTATTCCACCAACGCTTTGGGGTCAGTTTAACTTGTATTTTTTATTTCTGAACGAACTACTTGCACTCGAATAATTTGGGTTTCAAGTTTTATTCTATTCACGTATTTTCTTTCTTATATTATAGAGTTCATAGTTGAACTCGATTTATTATTATATTATATATGTGGGGAAGTTCAATTTTTTATCCACACATATTCTTTCTTTCACAAACATGCTTTCTGTTGAGCTTGATAGGTTATAAAGATTGGTTGTTAACTATTCCATTTCGTTAATCCTAGAGAAAACTAAATCAGTATAAGGGAGTTGAGATTGTGGCATTTGGACTACTGACTAATTTCGTATATTGATATAGGGTCTGATTGGATTGACTTATATGAGCGAATATATTGACATAAACACTTATGACACTCCTTGAGAGAGCTTATAGAAACAAGGTATGGCATGTCCATAAACTGTTTTCAGTTTATTTCCACAAACTCTTTAGGATAGCTTGTGAATACGCAATATAACTTGTATAGAAACAACTTGACATTATTTAGAAATAGCTTATATATATAAGCACTTATATGATATAAGTGCTTATGTTGTAAATGGGTCGTTTTCTCTTTTAGCTAATTCTAGTGGAGGCATAGTAAATTGAACTAGCAGATGTTTCTAGGCTCTAGCTCCTCCCACTTTTCTTTTTTCGTATTCAATGGCTCATGTATGGTGAAGGAAACTACTATCTCACTATTTTTTCCTTTCTTTTTCTTAAGTGTTGTATTCGTTCATTATAGGCTACGCCTCTTTGCTGCAGATTACATTTTCCCCTGCATTAAGCAGGGAGTTTCGTCCTTATAAACCTGATCCAGCCCCACTACTGCATATTTGTTCTCTCTGGGATGTTCAACCAAATGAAGTAATCATGGTAGGGGATAGCCTTAAAGATGATGTAAGTGATCTCGTTACACATGATTGATTCAAATTATTCATGATTTAGTTATGACTGCTTGAACATTGTTAGCATAGTATCTTACTAGCTGTGCAAGAATTGCACTGCAATTTGAACTGCATCAATTCTTTCCATCATCTTTATTTGGAAATAATGCTTGTTCACCTTTGATCAATCTATAGAAACAAATACAAAATCAAATGCAGAACAGTAAATATTTTCACAACAAAATCTAGAAAGGACAGATATTTCAAATTTTTCATATAAAGTTGGTTATGCAATGCTGAGTGCTGACTAGTAGACTGTTTAGTCAGCACAAAAATTTCATCTCCAGTCTGCAAATCCATTGTGTAATTGTTTGTAATAAGATGAACCCTTTGACTATGCATTGTGGTATTTTCACACCACTTTATCCATGTCAATTTTATGGCGCTTCTAATACCTGCATTTGTTTCATCATAACTCATAAGGATGAGGGTTCTGCACCAATAAGTGGTCTGCCCTGTGCACCAAAAATATGATTAAAAAAGTGCCATATATAGTGTACACTACACAAGGCCCCTATTGTTTAACCCATTTCATTTTTCATGAACTTTACTTTCATATAGATAGCCTCCAAAACTATGCTAAAAAGTGTAACCTTGTATTTTCTGTCAAATTAAATGGTTGCAGTCTACAACCGAGAAGAAAATAGTGTAGGATGAGAAGCACATATATTTGAAGTGTTAGTTAGGGTTTCTTATGTGTAAGCTTTCACCGTTAAATACATGATTCAGCTTTTCTTTTTTAAACCACAGTTTGGGGGGTTGTGTTAGAAAATGAATTTTATGGATGAAAAAATAACTTGTTTCTACTAGTTGGATTAGTTGGCCCTGTACTTGTATGATAATATTACGTTTAGAAAGGTACTTCAACTTGCTTTTATAGTATCAGCAGTTAAAAGTGTGGAAAATCAGTTTTTTTTACGGTGGTTCCTATTTTTCTACTCAGCTCAAAGCATTTTCTTTCAACTCTATGCACATATTTTCTTATTAAATATTTGTGGATTCGGATGTATTTGAAATCGAATGTGCATTGATTGATGTTGCTCACTTGCTTGTGCCATTTTACAGGTGGCGTGTGGAGGGAAAGCAGGAGCACATACATGTCTGCTTGATCAAACTGGAAGATATGATTCTCCCGAGTATGCTAATGTTGATTTCAAACCAGATTTCAAGGTAACTTCCCTTGATGAAGTTTTCTCAATTCTGGAGACAAATTTTGAATTCTCACCATGATGTAAAGTTTAGTTCGCTTGGACCATTTATTGTGGTTTATGATATAAGAATCTGGAGGTGACATACTTTTGAGGGAAGTTTTATTCCTCACCTCATGTAAGGTCATGAAAAAAAATCCTTGAAATTTTTTAGTTGGAGGATTTCATAGGTGGCATTTTTAATAATAATATTGTTGTAACATATCTTGGACAGTTAATGCTAACTTTTATAACTTGAGAATTAATGTCTACTTGTACTATAAATAAATCATGTTGTTACCTTTGTTTCTTTGGACTCGTGGGGTTCTATTTTAGATATTGTCACTTCAATTTCCCAGGCTCGTTTGGACGCGGCATTATGTTTGATTTTTTATTGGGTTTTGAATCGTGCACTCCCAATTTTACCTACCACCCCCAATTTTTTTAAAAGACTATTTTACCTTTATTTAATTTGTATAAAATTATGGAAAAAAATTTCATTTCAGTTTTCCACCCCCAACTTTCGAAAGTTTTGTAAAATTGGAAACTTTCAAAATGTAATTATGCAGAAAAAATTATTAATTTCGAAACTTTGGAAAAATACCAAACTTTTGAAATGAAATATTCCCGAAATTTCGAAACTTTAGATAAATATGAAATTTTCGAAGTGTATTTTTTCAGAAAACTTCGAAAGTTTGGATGAATTTGAAACTTCCGAAGCACATGTACTTCGAAAATTTCAAACATTCAAAGTAATTCCATTTCGAAAGTTAACTTTCGAAACTTTCAATTTTTTTAAAAAAATTAGTGAAACTTTCAAAATTAAATATTAACTTTATTACTATAAATGTATTACTATTAATTTATTACCATAAATTTATTACTATTAATTTATTACTAATAAAAATGCATTTCGAAACTTTCCATTAGTACCAAATTTTTAAAACTGAACATATTTCAAAAGTTTTGCAAAATTTTGCATTTCGAAACTTTCATATTCTTCTAAAGTTTCGAAAGTTTATGTATTTCAAAACTTTATTGTTCAATGAAACTTTCGAAAGTTTCATTATTTATGGGAAAAATATACTTCAAAAGTTTCATCATCTTAGAAATTTTCGAAAATTTGGTAAAAAAAGTAGTTTCGAATATTTGAAATGTCTTACTTTTTAATTTCAGAGGTTTCAAACTTTCGACTGTTTGGTAGAGTCAATGTCGAATATTTCAAAGTTTTGAAGGAAGTGGGTGAAAAAATAAAAGTGAAATTTTTTTGGAATTTTTATTCATAAAACCAAGAGTAATATGGTCTTTTTCATATGACTTGAGGGGTGAAAGGTAAAACCCAGAGTACAATTCTCTTTTTTATTTTGTGCATGGTAAGATTTCCAATGCAAGTCATCTAAAAAGAAAAATGACATTAAAGCATATTGAGTTCTTAGTATAATCAACAACTTGCCATAAAGCTAATCATCGTGACGTTTTTCTTGAAAATGGTAGGAATTCTTTAATTGATAGAAATAAGAAATGTATTTTCTCCATTAGAGACTGCACTTACTAGAAGGTAAACGAATCTTTTATCTATATATGCAAAATAAAATAGGGTCTATGGATTCAATTTTTTAAATTTATCTTTTGATTTTTTTTAGTTAAAATTTTGAAAGTAAAAAATGATTTACAAATTTATTTTACTTTTTTCTCAAAATTTTTATTTGAAATTATGTTTTCAATTTTTTTGAGAAAAATAATTTTTTAATTTTTTTCAAAAAATTTCGATAAAAAAAATAACTTTAAAAAGTTATTCAATTTTTTTGGAGAAAAAAATGTTTATTAGAAATATAAATTTTAAAAATGTTTTCAAGATAAAAAATTTAGATTAACAAAACTTTAGATCTATGAGTTCCTTCACTTAAGTCAACAAAAATAATAAAATTAAAGGACTTTAGACTTTAGAGTTTAATTCACAGCTGGACTTATGAATCTGTAAATGTTTTGCAAAAGCGACTATCATGTTCAGCAATGAAAGCAGCCTATTCAGTTGCTTCTGATTGATAATAGTTAGACATCAATTTGAAGGCAATTCGTGTTTTGAATAGCACAAATCGATATCAGTTGCACCTTGCTATTTGTTGTTGGCAATCAAAAGAGCAACTCAACTAAGTTCATACTTCCTAATTGTTTTGGGCGAATATATATATATATATATATATATACACACTATGTAAAAACTTATCTCAATGAGTGAATTGAAAACAAAAAAGGCAAAGTTGCTGAGGCGGAAAAACCTGCAGCAAGAATACAGATATTCATATCTTGATTATTGTTCCTAACTGCTATTTCACCCTGTATTTATTTGAAGAGAACTATGATTCATCTTAATAGTAATGGCAGACTATGCAAGGGACCATTCAAGCTAAACCCCCCCCAAAAAAACTTGAAATTAATAATACAATAACTTTATCCCTCATTGGCGTTAACTGTTGAATCTACATCCGCTTCTGCTAACACATGCAGCCAACTTTCTGTTACTTCTAATATATTTGGAAATGAAGATCCCTGGTTTTATCAGGTTGTAAATCAGTATGTGAGTTACATCAAAATCCCTATTCTCCTATTTTTGTGGGTACTCGGTGGCATGCTTTTGTCACCTACCTATGCAGTAATGAGGCTGGATAATGAATGATTCTAGTTCCTACTGTTTCTTTTGGAGTATCAGTACCTATAATTTACCGCTGTAAAGTATTTTTCCCTTTCTTCATGATGATCAAACTAAATGAACATCCAAGCATCTGCACATTGATTAGCTGCTCAGTATCTCACGGGGACCATTTCATTTGCACTCACTACGTTCAACAATGCTGTCACCTCATAAAGTGAACATATTTATCAAAACAACCTACAATGTGGGATTTTTTTGGTAGTTTTCCTCACATAAATAATTATTAGCATGTCTGATTTTGAATCTTGAATGATCACCAAGCAAGTGGTTTCAGAGTTGGCTGAGCTACATGGCTGGCCAGTTTTCAGTGTTTACTAGACACTTCAAAAGATAAAAACAATTCAGTTCCAGGATATTTAAGTTAGGGTATCGATATCAGTACAACCATCTGTCATTATTGATACAAGGTCATCCAGCATTTCATAGATTGAACTAGAAGAAGGATGCGTTGTGTCAGCAACAGAGAAAGAATGAGTCTTACCGCTGATAGTTATCGAACTGATACCTGGAACTTTTCTTAAACCTCTCTCTTTCATCATTGTTCTCACCTCAGTTACAACATCCCATCTTCTATAAGAAGCATATGTATTTGATAGTGAGATATAATTTGAAGGGTTTTCAGGTTCTAGCTCTAATAGACACTTATAAGCCATGTCTCTTGTCGTCGAGTTTCCATGTATGACAGAGGCGGTTAAAAGAGATCCCCAAACACTTGGACCAGGATCTATAGGCATTTCTTTGATGAACTCCAAGGCTTGATCAAGCTGTCCCGATCGACCTAACATATCTACAACACAAGCACATATTTCAACTGTTGGTTTAATTTCGTACTTCGTCGTCAGGGACTTATATATACTAATTCCTTCATCTATCAATCCTGACTTGCTACAAGAAGAAAGAACACCAACCACTGTTATCATGTCTGGTTTGATCCCTTGCTGAAGCATTTTGTAATATGTTGCCACCGCTTCCTCTCCTTTCCCGTGTAATCCATACGCAGAGATCATCGAACTCCAAGTGATAGCATCTTTGAAGTAAGAACTGTTATCAAATACTCGTCTTGCATAAACTAAACTCCCACATTTAGCATACATATCAATCAAAGCATTACATAAGGAAATATAATCATTCAACTCCATCTTAATAGAAAACGCGTGGACTTGTTTCCCTGCTGTTAATCCAGCAAGCAAGCCACAAGCTGGAAGCACACTAACAAGCGATACTTTATTGGGTCGAATTCGATCCTTCCTTTGCATCTCGCGGAGAATAATCAATGCATCCTCGGGTGCTCCATTCTGTACACAACCATTAATCATTGCCGTCCACACATATATATTTCTGCTTTTCATTTGGTCAAATACTCTCCTACTAAGAACAAGTTTATTACTCCTTGAATACATATCTATCAAAGAAGACCCCATATGAACATCAGATCCCATCTTCAAATCCAATCCATTCTTCACAAGATAACAATGAAGTTCCCTCCCATAATCCAACTTTCCTGCATTACCACAACACACAGGCAAAAGACTAGCAATTGTGAAAGCATCAGCTTTATAACCTTCACACTGCATTCTTCGAAAAAAATTCCACAAATCACCATGTAAAGTAGAACCGAAATTCCCCAAGGAAGCACATCCAGAAATTATAACATTAAACGAACCAACATTCCTCTGAGGCATTTCATCAAACACCTTCATTGCATCACCAAACTCGCCACATCTACAATACATTGACATTACAGAATTTGCAACAACAACATCCGACTCAACCCCAACCCTCACACTCTTCCCATGAATCATTTTTCCGAAAACCAAATCCTCAAGCTCACCAGAAACTTTGGACATTGTGGCAAGAGTGTAATCATCAGGCAACAAACTATCATCATCACAACGACCCATTTCGCGAAACAACGCAATAGCTTGTTCAAATTGATGATTTTTAACATACCCATTAATGAGGGAGTTCCAGAGATAAACGTTTTTGGCTTCAATGGAGTCAAAGACGAACCTTGACTTGGTTAAATCGTCACATGTGGCGTATGCAGAGATGAGCCTGGTGGTAAGGAAAGCGTTTTGGGCGAACCCGTTTGCGAGGATTTGAGAGTGACATTGTTGGGTTAGTTTATGAGCATGAAGGTCGATGCTTAGCTGAAGAAGATGAAGGAGATTCTGTGGTGTAAGGAACAGAGTGGCAGAAGTGTAATAACGAGAGATTGTGAGGGGAAATGTTCTCCTCATAATCATAAGACCTATCGATTGCTTTGAGTGTGATTTTGGCGGGCAAGAAGAAGGGAATAATTTAATTTCTCAGTTTTCTTTACAAAATATTTATTTTTTAGTTTCTCTTTTTCGTTACTTTGAAGTGTTTTAGATTTCATTATAATTTGAATCAAATATTTTTTTTAATAACAGACTTAAATATTTATCTTTTTATTAATATTTGATTTGGTTTTTTTTATTTTTTTAATTAATTTTCATCTTTTATCTTATAAACTTTTACAAAAAACAAACTCTTCTTACAATATTTGAAATTTATGTAAATTATTTGAAATAAAAAACATTTATCAAGACTTGTTTGTATTTACATCTCGTTATTATTAAGGTTGTACACTTATCATTACAATTAATTTAAAATTAGACATGAGACAATCATATAACTGTTTTGAAAAGGTTACGATGAAAATGACTAATATCTATTCATTCATCATTTATAAAAGATAAATAACAAGAGTAAATTAAAAAATAAATATTTAATAAATAATAAAAAATTATATTTAAACAAATATTATCTCCCCTCATCTCCTCTCCAACCAAATGCACCTTTAGAAATTGGATTCTTTATGCAAAAACAAGTAAGAGAAAAAATAAATAAAAATGATAAGAAAAAGTAAAAGTACTAGAGATTACAAGATTTGCTATCAGCTTATTTATTTTTCATACAAAAAAGTTTAAGTGAGTTACAATTTGAGACTCATGAGAATTAGAACAAACACACAAAGTCTAGCACGAAATGAGTTAAATAGTTGTTAATTTTGATCAATGACATAATTAATTTTAACATTTAATTGCTTTTATCGTACTGAATTTCTATAATGAAGAGTTAGTTCACAATAGTGTCTAACAGAAGATACCCTCACATGAATATGATATGATGTATCACATTTTAAAATGCGATGACTTAAGAAGGGTTATCCTGTTGAGACAAAATCCTTAATTAAGACTTCTAATTATTGTTTTAAGTATTTTGATATTTAACATGTGTATTTGAGTGTGTTAAAACAAGATAGGTACCAAGCATTACAAAACAGATCTTATTAAAATAAAGAAAGCAAAATCAGTGAAACGAAGAACGTTCTGACAGATTTCTGAAAAACGAAGAATGTTATCCACATCTGCGATAAACAAGAATGATTAGATTTTTATGTAAAAGGTTAGATCCAGGAAGTGTAATCCATTCCATATCTTTATCAGAAATATACAAGGATCAATCTAAGCAAGAATTAATCTAGAATTCGAAGGAAAAACACTTTGTTTCACAAAAGCAAGATCATTCTCCAATATAAGCAAGTGCAAGTACAAATTGACAGGCTAAAAATGACACTGTTGTTGTACTTTCAAACAGACGTGCACACGTGATTCAATGTATGGGATCACTTCAGACCACTGTCGAGATCAGAACATAAGTCAGCTCATCTCAAGACAAATTCAAAGAACGTTCTTGGATCACAAGAACATTCCTGGTTTCAGTCAGAACATTATTGCTTTATGGATTATCTTATCCTTTCACTTACTCATGACAGCTGAACTATTTCCAACAGCTAAATGAGTTGTTATAAGCTCTCTTGAAGTCTATAAATAAAGATTCGTGATGAATAACAAACCAAAACTCAAAGTGCCAAATAAAACATCACTCATTCAATCATACTCGAGCTTCTCAATTATTCTAAGTTTCAGTTGTGTCCTTAGTGTGATATTATAATCAATACTTACAGAGTTTCTAAAATCTAGAATCTATTCTCAAACAAGAGTTGAGCATACTCATATTCTTACAATCTCAAAAATCATTATTTTGTAGCTCAAGGCTATATTGTTGACATAAATTGAGTAGTGTGTACAAATTCTTTTATGATTTAAAAGGTAGTTTGTAAAATCCTTTCAGAAATAGTGTAAGGTAACATGTGGAAGTCCTTTCTAGGTAGAAAGGTAGAACTTTGTAATAGATCAAGATTGATCTGTGAAGCTGTGTGAAAACCAAAAACATTATTGTTTTGAGAATTTAGTGGAAAATGTCACAATTATGATGTCTGGATGTAACCCATGTTTTGTGAACCAGAATATATCATTGTGTGATCTCTCTTTCTCTATCTCTATGTACTTTTTGTCTTACAATTAGTTTTTATATTGATAAATTAATATTGTTGTTTTCTTTCAGCTAACCAAGAATGTTATTCGTTTGTAATCAATATCAATTTTGAGTTAAACACTTCAATTTTTAACAGGAATTTTTACTTCCTTATAATTGACATTGTTACTTCCTTATTCGTTTATAATTCAAATTCTCCTTCCTTATAATTGACATTGTTACTTCACATCCAACTAATATATACATTAGCATTAAAACTAAAGTTAGAGATAAAGTATAACGAAAAGGACGATTGTGTCAAATACTCTCGGTCATAATCGAAAATGTTTCATAATTTTACCGACAATTTTACTCAATCTAAGTATTTTTTTTAGATATTTTTACTAATTTTTATCAATTTTGCATTATTATTAATTATTAATTGGTATTTTTAATTATTTATTTAATAAATTTTTGTTTTTAGTAAAAAAAGTACAAAACAAAATCTTATAAATTGTAGGTCACGATATTGGGATGCAAGAATCAACTCAACATAAAAATATAATACATGAAAAGATCGATTCTTTTGGAAAGTTACATCTTTAAGATACAATTTTCTTCAAAGTTTGAAAAAGAAGATATATTAATATATAATTTGAAAAAGAGGATTGTTAAAAAAACATGGTATATAATATCTATCGAAAAGAAAGAGAAAATATATAAAAATGGAATTTATCATGTGTGAAAATATAAAGATGAGGAAGATAGTACAAATCTGCCAACAATGTAGCTTATATCCTAACAAATGATCCCAACGAACTATATTTCCAATAAGGATACATCAGAATTTTTTGAAAAGAATGGTTAATCCCAAAAAATCAATTTTACCATACAAATCTTGAAGAACAATTTTTTTCTTCTAAACAATTTCACGTAGTATCTGTCCCTCTTTAATTCTAGATTCTGAAGAAGTGTCATATGATACTATAGACACTATCAGAATGTAATGTCAAATCACAGTTACAATGATACTCTTAGAATAATAAATGCTGCGATATGAGATACGTGAGATTTGAAGAATCCAATTCTATCTTAGTTTAAGTCTAATCCCAACTCCAAAGTTTAGTCATTTGACATAAATGATAAAAATAAAAGAGCATTTGTATTATGTGTCGCTTAAATTAGACATAAAGAATATTAGAATATGATGACAAAGATGTCATTGAAGAACTCCACATGGAATTGTACTACCTAGTACATTAGGTGTCTTATAATCAATCTATGCTTCAAAAAGGTGTTTTCTTTTTGCAATAATGGCATGCTGTGACTTATGTACTTAGCTTTCCCACAAGTGATCTTTAAACTTCTACTTTCTACTTCCTTTTGGTTTCACACAATTACAAGAAAAAAAAAACAGAATAGATAGATTCTTGTGATAAAAAAATACATAATTTATAGTATTTTTATTTAAAAATTATTTAAAATTTTAACGATGATCATAATTATTTATTGTTAATAGAATAGTATTATTTATTTTAATATTAGTCTCACAATTTAGTTTTATTTTATTTTATTTTGTCGTATATTAAATAAGTGATCATTTAAGATTTTCACTTATAAAAATATGTGAACTTTAATATAGTCTATGTTTGGTTTTAATTTTTTGAGGAGACAAAATTGATTCTTAAAGTATAAACTTGATTTTGACATATTTTATCATTTTATAATAGAATTGATTTTGTTTCTAGAATTATTCTAACTTAAGGCTATCATTTGTAATTTTTAATTTTTAAATAAAATTTTTATACTAAAATTTATTGTTCAACTTATTTTTACGTGAATGTATTCAAATATAAATCATTTTACGTTTAACTCATATTTAATTAAAATCAATTTTACCATTGAAATCTTAAAATATCGATCCAATTGGCACTTCTTCACCTCAGCAATTGCTTTGTTAAGATTTGTAGAAGGAAAGTTTTCAACACTTGTTATTGAAGAAAAATCTTAAAGCAAAAGAGCAAAGTTGAGACAGTCACAAAAAACTAGCCTTCATAACATCACTTGCTACCTTGAGTCCACATTTATGCATCAATTAGTCTTAAACTCTAAGCTTTTTATTAGTACTATTCTTAACATAATTAAGGGTTTAACAAAAAGGAGTAACTAAATTGTGCACATTGGTTGGCTTTGATTGTAGCATTAGCTGCATTGAATTTCCAAGAACATCATCCAAGTTCCAAAGACCATCCCACAAAATTTCTTCATTTGAAGACTCATCTGCATAGACATTACCATTACCATTGAGCATAGAGTAGAAGTAGCCATGTTGTTCTGTTGTTTCTGGACACATAGTAACCATTTCTTGTGTCTCTTGAGATGTAGAAGGCACACTATACTCATTTTCCTCAAGCAACTCTAAGATCCCTTTCATGTCAAAGTTGTATTGTATTTGTTGTTGCTGTTGAATCTGTTGCTGTTGTTTCATCTGTTGTTGCTGCTTCCTTAAGGAAAGCTTTTTCGCCTTTTCGGCCGCATCCGCAGTTTTTTTTGCTTTTTTCTTGAAATGAGTCCTCCAATAGTTCTTTATCTCGTTGTCAGTTCTTCCTGGTAAATTTCTTGCAATTGTTGACCACCTAATAAAAAATATTTCTTCTTTAGTAATCGATTACAAGCCAATATGTCTTTCAATTTTTTTTTGTTGTTGAAAACTCTGAAACATTACAAGTTGAAGGGACAAAGTTCAAATTTTTACCTATTTCCCCACCTAGCATGAAGCTCTAGGATTATGCTTTCTTCTTGTGGTGTTATCTGACCCTTCTTGAGGTCTGGTCTCAGATAATTCACCCATCTCAATCTACAACTTTTCCCATTTCTTCTTAGTCCTATCAAAAGAATATATGATTAAACATTTCAACAAAAATAACATACTAACAAAAAAGACTCTAAAGGGTTAGACTCAGAATTAAGAATCATAAAAAAATAACTTGGTCATAATTTTTTTTTACCAAGTAGATATATTTTTAGAACCAATTAATTTTACTTGTTATGTTGCTATAACTTTGCTGGCACTTATAATGTGAAGTCAATTGATATTAAACTAAGGTACATAAATTAAGTACTATTTTAGGAATTAAAATAAGATGAAAAAATGTATATAAAGTTTGGTTATAAACTTATACCAGCAAGGCTAGCAACAGAGTTCCATCTTCCTTCACCATGCAGTTTGACATACTCAATGAGCAATTTGTCTTCCTCAGAAGTCCAAGGTCCTTTTCTCCATCCATCTTCTTCTATTACACACCATGCTGTGTTTCCTTCAATGACACCTGAATACATAATTAAAATAATTCTGAAATTGGATCTTATAAGATAAAGTTTGTTTACCAAATAAGTTCTGTTGTGTTGATTGTCACTTGTGTTTAGTGTTTGCTACATATTTATATATGTAGATGTGTCTCACTTTGGTTATACCAGTCAACTATTGGTTAATTTTCTTACTGTCCCTATCAATTTAAGTATTTTTGACAAGGTAATTTGTGTGCCAAAATATATATTAAAAAAAATATTGAGGTTGTTTTCAATTATCTAATCTAGAAATGAAGTAAAAATATTGACATCATTTTAGAAGAGATTTATTTTATAAAAATATAATTAAAAAATTGATCTATTCGATTAGAATGCACGTTGAATTAGATGAGATATCATATGAAAATATATTTATAATCAAATAGAGGATAATTTTTACTTTGTAAACGGATTTTGTAATGGTTGAATTAGATATAGTTAAAATTATAAGAAAATGCAGGTAGTGTTACTTTCAGCATAAGTGATTGTC
>JBBPBR010000005.1:2293806-2316736 GCA_037974775.1 Cicer pinnatifidum
ATTGTTTCATCGAGACTAATTCATCTCCAAAGGTTCCTTATCATTGTGTATACATTGTACATATATTTTACAATAAAATAGCAAATAAAAATATTTGGTAGACATCCAAATAACTATTTAATATTATAAGAGAGAAAGAAATAGACATCATAATATGATATATGTGATATCGGTAATGTGATACGTAGAGAAAAATAGATAAAGAATGAGATTGAATTGATGTATGAAAATTAAGACAGTAAAATATAAGAGTTGAATATCAAAAGATGTGAAAGTGATTCTATTTTAAAGGTGCTACGTCACATGTTTATTCTAAAAATATTTTGATTTAATTATCTTCTTGGAAACTGTATATAATGAACAAATTTAAAATATTATTTTTTACGACAAAAATACGAAATAACATTGAGAATGATAAAAAATTACTACTTGATTTTGATTATTTTTACCGTTAATTGAAACTATGCTCTAAGTTTGATTAAATACTTTCTTTTGTATTAGAGATATAAAATATGTATCCTAAAACTAATAAAATATACTTTGGTGTTTATTTATTTATTTATTTATTTATTTTTGCAAAGGCTTGCTAATATGTTTCAATATTTTTTATTTATTTTAATTTAAATTTCATTATTGTCTGTGCATAAATTTAATTATTGATTTTTAATATGTAATGATTATGTTTTTATATATTTTATGGTAATTTATGGTTGCTACATTTTAATTATTTAAATGTAATTAAAATATTATAATGTATTTATATGTAATGAATTAAAAAAGTAAAGGACAATCAAATCAAATTTATAATGAAAGATATAGACAAAAAAAAATAGTCGAATGAAAAATAAAAAATGAATGAGTTCTAGAGGTTGAGGTTCTTGATGGAAATTTTATAGATGGGGTCATGGGCCAAGTCTCGAGCCACATGCACCTATGCACCCATTACTAACTAATATGATATTGTTACAACCAGATTCAAAGGATGATAACATAATTTGGAAATGTGACAAGCAAGGTAAGTACTCAATCTAGAGTGCATATCATCATTGCTTAAATGGTGTGGTGGATACAAGTGATCTTTCACATTGGTGGTGACTAGGAAACGTTTCTAGCGTAGAAAAGTTTTAATATAAAAAAAGAAAATCAATGTCGTAGCAACCGTGGTTGTATTTAGAACCTTTTATACCGTATTGTGTTAAGATCCACTTGTAACACCGATTTTTAAATAAAACAGTTGTGTTATAAGTGCCCATACCATATCAAAATATGCATCCGAATAGATATTTAACACCTGTTTTTATTAAAGTCCGGTGTTGTAAGCCACATATAACACCAGTTATTCAAGTAAATATTGAACAAACAAAAATACATGCACAAAGAGACATCCTTTAAAATTGAACAAATTATGTCGCATGCGCTTCAAGAGCCTGGCTGCGTTGTTGATCCACAGAGAAGAGTTGCATCTTTTCTTTCACCAGTTGTGGCTCTCATATGTTATTATAAAGAGTTGCAACTGCGCTCTCATATGTTATTAGCCTCCCCATGCTCGACAAGTTGATAATTAACATTATTCAATTAGCATTAATAGCTGCTGCATTATCTGGGGGAATTCAGCGCACAAGGTTTTCTTTCCATTGTCATCAAAGATCTTTTCCATGGTGATGTATTGATGTGCAACCAATGTGGTTTCAAGCATGTCAAGTCCAGCTTGATTTGCAAATGTTAAAACAGGTATACCTGGCAAAAACATATATAAAGTTACATCATTGCTTAAAAACGGTACTATATCATACAAGAACTCAACATTTAAGTTAATTGTACCTGTAACAACATGGAAGCTTTGCCACATAGAACATAACTGGTCATAGATGGAAATCCATTGTTATAACCAAGATTAACTTCATCATCTTGCTAGGATAATGACACAAACTTGCTCAATCTCTGACTAAGCTCACATAGAGCTGTAGGCCTTCTTCTCCATCGTGTCACACTTGGCTGAGAAACTTCTTCAGAAATCTTCCTCAAATGACGGAAATCCTGAATCACCATAGATAAGTTCAAATAAGTCAATGGGGCGTTCGAATCTTTAACAAACACAAATGTATATTAAACTTATGTAATTAAAGCGTATATTAATTGAAATTTCACACAAATTTGGTTTTAGTATATTAAATTTATGTAATTAAAGTAAAAGGTATTTATTACAAACCTCTGTAAAGTCTAAAACCATATATATATGATCAACAATATGATGGGTCCCCCTCCTTAACAACAG
The DNA here is from genome assembly GCA_037974775.1 of Cicer pinnatifidum. NCBI lineage: Eukaryota > Viridiplantae > Streptophyta > Magnoliopsida > Fabales > Fabaceae > Cicer > Cicer pinnatifidum. The sequence goes on from JBBPBR010000005.1 coordinate 2,296,082, forward strand.
CACTAACAAAATGCTGCGCTGGAGGCATACTTGGTAGCACATCAGCTCTAACATCATCAATCATCATATGCTTCATCCATAACTTTTAAGATCAATCAAAGTCTTTCTAGCTAGACTTGCACCAATGGCCAAAGGAAAATCAAAACAACATCTCCAAGCCCAAGCCATTTATTACTTACATCCACTGCCACATCAACTTGGAATACAAATACCAAAACCAAATGATCCAATAGAAAAAATTGAATAGAGAAGTAATTAACTATGCAATACATAGAAAATGAAAACTCTCCCACCTTGAATTTAGCACTACTAAATTAGACAATCCTCAAAACCTCTTTCAGTTCATAAAACAAAATTGCAAAGAGACACAACAGAACAACAAAGATCTTAAAAAAATACAGTTTCGACATGATTATTAAGGCTATATGAGTAAGCAAAGGAAAGGTATGACCACAAGACTGGTATAACTACTCAAAACAAAGGAGTTAAACACTATATTGGTAGAAACCAAACAGAGGAATTTTAATAGAAACTAGACTGTTCTAATTTTAAACCCCATATTGCAAGAAACCAACCTATTGTCACCATAAGACTTCTATATTGCTGCAATTAAACACACACAAAAGTTCATCAAAAACTATATTGTTGATATAACCACTTGAAAGCATTCAAAATAAAAAAGTAAGATCATGAGTGAAATTGAGAATCAGGCTCTTGTACAATTACACAATGTAGAACGTTGTTATGAAATTGCAAGCAGACACAATGCGAACAGGGAAGTTGGGTGTAGTAGTAATTGGAGTAAACTTAGTCCAACTCGCTACAAGTTCAATATTGATGCATTTTTCCCCATCATCACAGTCTCATAACATTCGTGAGGAGTACAACATTTCTCCTTTTATTAAGACTTGGTTATTCTCCACAAGTATATTTGAGCTTACTTTGAAGATAATTTTTTAATTTGAAAACTCATTTTCAAGTATAGGTATTTTTATGAATTTTTTAAATAAAATATTAACATTATTATGAGGAAAATGAAGATCGAATTTTGAAACTTTTTTACATCTCAATTCTCTAACTATTCTACGTTAACTATCGAATCAACTATATATATTTTGATTTTTTATTAATATTTTTTAAATTGTTATTTCACTTAAAGGTAGAGTAAGGATAACCGAGCTTATATAAAAGAAGAAAGATTTGTGGTTATTCAAATTGCTTTTCTATCTTTGTCGGTAGAAAAAAGATATAGATACTACTCTTTTATTTTATTTATAATATTGAGTTAAAAAAATGGATATATTTGATTAAAATATATATTTAATTTAAAATTATTTAAATTAAATAAATTAATTTTATTGATTGAACTTTATTTATAAAGAAAAATAGAGAGAGGACCATAAAACCATCGTACAGCTTGGAGATAAAATATTCTACCTAAGAATTCAAATTGTTTTTCTTTATGTTTAATTAGTTACTTTTGGTTTGTGCTAAACAATATAAGATCAAATTTATTGTACAATAAAATCTTCAGTCTCTATCACCAGAAAAAATTCCTCCCTACTTGTTCCAGCGGCTGCCGCCATTTGTGGTAAGTTACTGTTCTTATCACTCCAAACGATGCATTTTCTTCAAATCTTTTACAATCTATCTCTTCGCTTTAAGCTTTAAGAATCTTCTTCAAATTTCATCTGGTAAAACAGTTTACCGTTTATGACTCAGCATGAAAATTTAGGGTTAGGGCCTAAGGTTGATTCGATTACAAAATCATAAAAGTTGAATTTTACAGTTCGTAATGGATTATTCTCTCTCTCTCTCTCTCTCTCTCTCTCTCTCTCTCACTCACACACATAAACACGATTGTTGCTGCTTAAATTACTCTAAATCACTAAATCCTATCAACATTGAAGTAACTAACCGTGAATTTTCATAATAGAAAATGGATTACCTCTTGAAATTTAGGGTTAGGTTGAAAATTGAAATGGATTACCCCTTTTGATTTCAGGATAGAAAATGGAGTTTGTTTACAAAATAGTTGACATAGCTAAGAGAGCTTCAAACAACGATACGGTGATCAATTTTGGTCTTCTTGCTTCTTTTGCAATACTTGGAGTGAGATCTATGAATCAGCAAAACACCGTTGCAGCTTTAGAAGCTGAGAAGGAATCTCTAACCAAATCCAATAAGTCCATTAGGAAAACCCTCTGGGATTGGAAACAGCAGCTTTATGCTGAAGCCGCCACTGATTCTGCTTTGATTCCCCTCGACAAACTTCAAGCCATCTACGGTGAAGCCCCACCTCTTCAACAGTCTACACATGGTAATTCATTTTTATCTCTTTGTTGCTATAGTATCCACCAATTGAATGAGGCAATGTGATTGTTAATATGATTTTAGTAATGTCCAAAATGATTGTTGAGATTTAAATGAAAGAGACGAGTCATGTGTTGTGTTGTGTTGTGCAAGCTATTATCAGTGCTGACTTGTGTTATAAATTTCCACAATCATTTTCCTTTTACATATAGTTTCCTGTGAGTTATGCTTTTGCACTTGGGTGGGTTTTATGCATCTTGTTACTTGGAGGGCAGTTTTATGCTTATAGTTCAAACCTTTGTGTTTGATATCAGTATGCTTGTTATTGTAATAATTCTGGAAAATATCTTGTCTTAGTGTCACAAGCTCCAGTTTGGAAAAACTGAACAGAACACTTGTAGCTGCTGATGAGATCCTACTGTTGAAAGACCAGAGGATATTTTTTTATTTGCTGAAAATATATGGAGAATACCTGTAGTTCTATTTTTTTTTTCAAATTTCCGGCTTTAATTTTTTTTCTTCTCAAAATATATCTAAGATTTTGCCAAAAAAAAAAAAAAAACCGAAAATAATGGCTTAGCCCAAAATCAGGTTAGGAAGCACTGATTATATTCTTTTTTTGGTTTTGCCATAGGATATATAAGCTGCAGACTACACATTGGTTGTTATAAAGGTCATTTTGACATGGTCTTGCTTTTGTTTGTGAACTTATTATCTACACAACTACTGTACTGATTGATTCATTGGAAATTTTGGGTTGAGATAAAAAACATTGATAGGGTAGCAAAAGAAAGCAGGGTTGGAGTTAAAACAGTAGTAAATTTTTTTGTTTTGAAAGAGAATGACAAGATACTGAGCAAAATTCCTTTCCAAATTAGTATTAGATAAGCTAAACGATAATAGTTAATCACAAAGTTCACTCATTGCATAATAAGAGACAGCATTAGACACATTTAGTTTTACTACCAATGCAAATTTCTTTTACATGTCTGTTTTTGTGCCTAAAATATTATAACATAACTATCATGTAAAGCAGTAGTAATGGCTTGACGTTGGTTATCCAAGTTAGAGATTTATTATACCAATTAGATGATTGGCAAATTCGCATTTTCTATGCAGAATGGATTTTGTATGGCACATCATGATTTTTTACCTTCAATTACTTCTGTTGTATTTTTTCTTTCAGGAGATACTGTGAAGAAAGATGCAATTTCATCTGGTCCACCCAAAATAATGATCTGAGATGTTGTCAGGATTTTAGAAGCTTTTAGTGTTGGAAGGCTGTTAATAAAATATTTTCTAAGAGAACAGAAACATATATCCTTGACATAATTTTTTTATTTGCAAGTAAATGTAGAACTTGGAGGAATTTATAAAGGTGAAGATTTTACTTGAAGGACAAAAATACAATTTTTTTTGTTTGATATTTTATCTAAAAATGGAGAAGGAGGCAGATAAATACCAGATACAATTTGTTTGCTGAAAAAGTGAGAGGATACTGTTTTCAAGTATTAGTCCATTAAGCTTGTCTTTTTGACATCCATGTTGCGTGCAATGCAGGCATGACAGACAAGCACAGACTTTGCTCTAGTTTATTTATTTATTTGACAACAACAACAATTGTGACCATAGGGTTTTAACCTATGATTATATGTAAATTATCCAAAATTTTTGCCAATAAAAATGATTAGTGGTTAGTTGAAATATAACCAGATGATACATACCATATTAATTGGGCCTAAAATGTGATGTACACCCAAAGAAACAATGCTTGGGCCATACTTTTCCACCTGTCTCTACCAAAATAATATTGGAAGTTGCTCTTTCCCCCTCCAAAAAATGCACAGGATTCTACTGCATTCGATATTCCTAAAAGCTTCAATCCGAAAATATTTTTTACACATTATAAATAAATATTGAAAGGTGGATGAGCAATTGCATATAATATTTGCAAAATGCTCATCTACACTGCACAAATTGTTCGGACACATGCATCCATTTCCATAGCACAAAATTTAGTGGTTGCAACGTTGGGGAGTCAAAAAAGTAGTCTCCACAGTGCACATTATCTGAAATGTGACATTTTAGTAATCTTGACATTATTGTTGAAAAACGTCTAGATTGTGACCATAGGCTGCTTCATTCAATGGAAAGTAACAAGAAATATCCTCCAATGGACTTTTAACAACAACAATATTTTTCTAAATAAAAGTTGAAATCGGATACGGTATTTCGAGCTTATAAAACGGTTTCTAATTTAATATTATGTATTTTTCTCTCATTGAAACCGAACACATTAAAACTAAGTGTATTTAAATTTTCTGTTCATTTATTATTGTTGTTGTTACAATGAGTACATTGTTAATTTTATTTGTGTTTTTAATTATAATTTTAGTCTATATATTTTTACTAATTTTCGGAATTAGTTTCTCTATTATATAATTCAATAGTTATGATATTTTGTCAGATTTTTTAACTATAAAATAATAATTTGATATATTTAAAATGACGTAACATATAATATAATTTCAGAATGTAGAACCATTACTATTAAATAAATTACAAAAGCGAATAATTTTAGAAGTTAAAACTAAATTTTTTGAAATGTTTTATTGCAATTTTAAAAATATTAATAATTTAAAATTATTATATTATATGTTACGTCATTTAAAATATATTATATTATTATTTTTTAATTAAATATTACGAGAGAAATTTAAACCGTTAAATTTTAAAATTAGAAGACCAATTTTACGAATTAATAGAAAAAAAAAATTGTAATTAAGTTTTTTTTACTAACATATACATTGATTATGGTAGCCATCTCATCACAACCGGTTTAGGTATCCATTTTGTTCTTGACATCCTCTATTTTAACCAATAGGGTAAATAAAAAATACACTACTTATTAGTTATTAATCTCCCTATATAATTTGATCGTTCAATTAACAAATTGCAATACATACCTAGCGTGCTTCAATCATGGCTTTCAGCTGTTCCTCTTTCATCACTTACAAGGTCTTTCCATTAAGCTTAAACTAAAAAAAAAAAAAAACTTTCTTTTTAGGCTATGTAATTTAGCAATTAATTCATTGAATAAAAATATGGTTTTTTATTTTTTATAATTTATTTGAAACTAACAAAAATTTGCAACTTTGATCTTTTTGATTCAGAAAGATCAATTGGGATTCTCTGCTTTTCCTTCATCATTTCCATCTTCCTTTATCACTGATAAGAAATGCAATAAAACAATATCAAAGAAGATTGTTTCTTTGGTGTCACCTCAAAAGAACAAACCCAACCCTTGTGCAGTTGGCTCAGTTGGGTTCAACTCTTCTTCACTCTCCTCTTTTTTGAGCTCAAGCCTCAAATTTTAGTGCTAATGATGGGTTTTGTCTTGTTGCTGTTTTTACTGTAGAGTAAAACTCCAATGACTGCAACAGAGAAGATACTGGCCAGAGCCTGTGAGAAGAGTGAGGTTAAGGCAGGGGAGAATGCATGGATTAATGTAGATGTTTTGATGATCAATGATATTACTTGTCCTGGTGTGTGTGGAATCTTCAAGAGAGAGTTTGGTAACACTGCAAAGGTATGTTATACTATAATCTTCAACTAGGAAACATCATCTCCAATATTGTATTCATGTAAAAAATCCCCATAATATTAACACAATACGAGAGCTCGACTTTTCATTTGAGATCAGGCAGACTCAATTGGTTTGTCTCGACACAATAATTGCGTGTCATGTCAATATTGTATATTAACATTTATCGACCTCTAAACAACTATTTAATCTGAAGTGTCACTGGATGAAATTTGACACCTTTATTTTTTTAATTGGATGAAGAATTTTCTTATTTAAGAATAAATTGATATATTTTGATATTTATATAGAAAGAGCTTATCTTATTTGTGTATGAAGTTATTAAAGTTTGTGGGTGTTTTGAGAATGAAGGTTTGGGACCGTGAAAAGATTGTAGTTATTCCGGATCATTACATATTCACAAATGATGAACGTGCACACCGTAATGTGGATACTGCAAGAGACTTTTGTATGGAGCAATATATTAAGTACTTCTATGACATTCAAGATCGTAGCAACTTTAGGGTACGTATGGCTTTTGTTAAGTCTTTACTCTTCACAACCATTTATGTCTATTTTTTTTCTTGTTTGGTATTTTGAATGCTTTCAAAACTTGATCCAACTGGCCCGTTCAACCATTTATTTATCTCCTATTCAAAGCTCAATTCACTAACTTATTTAAATAGGTGATTCATGATTGAGCCTTTATGTTTGATATTTTTTTGTCTTTTTTTATTAGATTTTAGTTTCTATTATAAAAAAAAAAAATTGAATTTTCTCTCGTCTCTCTTTTCTATTACGGCACAAATTTTAAATTTTCTTTGTCTCTTTATCAAACATTGTCCATTAATATTTCTGAGTAGTATTAGTCATCATATTTAAATGGTATAATTTTAAAACAATTTTCTATATTGATGTAGTAAAATTGATATTGTGTATCTGAACTGTTTTATCTTGAAAATATAGTGGTTGATCGTCTCTTTTGCACAATTTTAGGTAGTATCGCGAAACGTCTTAAAGAAAGAAATCTGATTCAAGACTCAACCTAATAATATCTTTAGTGATTGAAAATCATCTTTTAAATTTCTTACATTTTGCAAAGACTAATTATATATTTAAACAAAAAAAAAGAAAGATAAATGCATTAAAATATATAATTTAGGATATGTTTATTATAAATTATATATATAAAAAAATTATTTTGACACTCAATAATTTATAAATTATTTATTAGAGATTTAAAAAAAATTTATTTTGTATTTGTCATGTAGAATGACAATCCCTTTAAAAAAATCAGTTATAAAAAATGATTTTAACAAGCAACTATTCAAAACAATTTTTCATTCTAAACATTTTTTAGATTATTTTTAAATTCAGATTGTTTTCTAAAGTTGTAATAAAAATTCTTAAAAGTTAATTTATTGTAAAAAATAATTTAATTTATATATATTATTAATAAATAAAAAATTACACCGTCAATTAATCACAACTATAAAATTATCAATAATTTTTTTTTTTTTATAATTACTCACAAAATTATCTATATAATTAATTATAATTTAACGATTATAAATAAAGAAAGTGTAACAAATAGGCTGTTAACCAACGATGAATGGTTCAGTAAGATTATAAATTTTTTAAAATTGCAAAGAAATCCCTTTATTTTAGACTATTCTTTCAAACATGACTCTCACTTCCTCTCTCGCCTTCCGCTGCGGTTGTTTGTCCAGCGATTCCTGCTGGAATTAGAATGTGTGTTTGCGATAGTTCTTCGCTTTTGAGTGTGACTGCCATGGAATTACTACATCTCAGTTGTTGCCAACATACGGCGGCGTGCAAAAATTCATTCGCAACATGGAAGTAACTGCTTAGTTGAAAGGTTAATTCATAATTAGGCCTCTTATTCTTTTTTCAACTACTACTTGTTAATTTTCATAGCTTTTTCAATCGTTCATAACTGTTCTCATTTCTAGTTAGTTAGTACCAATTGTGATGGATAATTTTATTTTTTACAACATGATCATTCATTTAATTAGTGTTTTATTAGAAAATAAAACATAAGTAGTTATTTTCATGTCATTGATGTAATATTAATATATTTGAATGTCAATAAATAAGATTCAATTGTTTAAGAGATCTTATAGACTGCAAAGTAATTTATACCGTGCAGGCTAATCCTGATTATAAAGGTGTTTGTCACGTTGCTCTTGCACAAGAGGGTCATTGCAGACCTGGAGAGGTGAATTCTGTTACCATTTAACAAAACTATTGACATGATTAAATTTGTAGTGTACATGTTTCAAAACTTGTTTAAATCGCTGAATTTTTGTCATGTTTCAAAAATTAATTACAAATTAGCTATGGATTGATTAACTATACGTTAACAACAAAATATTTCTAGTTAATTAACCATGCACCATATGAAGTATTGGGTATGGTCCATTTAAGAATCCACCTTGCTAATCACTTGAAATATGATAGCAGGTTTTGCTTGGTACAGATTCGCACACGACATCAGCTGGAGCGTTTGGTCAATTTGCTACTGGAGTTGGCAACACTGATGCAGCTTTTATATTGGGGACAGGGAAGATCTTATTCAAGGCAAGTCAACTCAAGTCAACAAATATTCATCATTTAATAATTTGAGAAAAACATTTGACTATTTCAGAACATTGTCTTAAAAAAGTTGTTTTCATTTTTCATTCCAACAATAGCAAATGCCTGAAGATTTTGTTTTTATAAAAATGAATTGGCTATTTTATTGGTGTACTCTGGCATTGATCATTCCATCACTGTCTCCATTGCTTCCATGAGTGAATTGACTTAGTTTACAAAGATATTTTATTTTGTCACAACCATATGCTGATTTTCTATAATATCACTGATAATATTTCAATTAACATCGAATTACAAAGATTGCAAAGATTCTTTAATAATAATATTTTGTTTCTTAAGATTTCCAAGTTACATGTCCAACCAATTGCATAAAGGATAACACAATTTTGATTACTTGGATGTTTAGAGCTTGTTGATAGAGGTTAAAACCTTTCAGCACTGATAATATCCTGAATGCATTTAAACTGCAGGTGCCTCCAACACTGAGATTTGTACTTGATGGTGAAATGCCAAACTATTTGCTTGCAAAGGATCTTATTTTGAATGTAGGTGATGGGTTCTTCTCTCATGTTTTTCCATTTGAATCAAATGTGGTTAATCAAAATTATGTGAAACAAGTATATTATACACTACTATAACTATTATTTTCCCTTGGTGGTGTTACCATGTGAAAACATTAACTACCAACATTCAGATCATTGGAGAAATATCTATGTCTGGTGCAACATACAAAACGATGGAGTTTGTTGGGACCACCATTGAAAGTTTAACTGTATGTACATAGGTTTCTCTTTTTAACTGTCTACGCTAATGTTATTTGCCCAAGTATAGGATTTCTGAAGTGTTTCATTGTAGATGGAAGAAAGAATGACACTGTGCAACATGGTTGTAGAAGCTGGAGGAAAAAATGGTATTGTTGCGGCTGACAGGACCACATACAAGTACCTTGAGGTTGTTGGAATTAATCACTGCCCTTTATTTTCTCAATTAAGTCTTGAACGAAAAGGCTATGCAGTATGGTTTGTAACAGTTACCTATGTGTATTTTTAATTATGAAATGAAAGTATTAGTAAAGATGTGCAAAACATATTATATATCCTTTTTGTTCAAGGCATCATCAGTGCCCTTTATTTACTCACACATATACATATATGCAAGAGGCAGAACTTTTAATATAATAAAGGAGTGAGGTGAGATGCGCTAGTTCTGTAATACTTTAGATAAGATTCTGCACGTGTTTATACATGCAAACTAACATTTTTTGCCAATCATATTCATATTTTATTTAGTGATTTTTTATCTTAATTATTTTCCCTATCTCTTGTTGCCATGGATTATATGTTTGTTGGTTGATTTGCACAGGATAAGACATCTACACCCTATGAACCAATTTTCAGTGATGAGAAAGCTAGGCAAGTTTTGTTTCATCCTAAATTCTCATACATAAGCAATTATTATTGTTTGTTTGATCCATCTTTCTGAAGGTGTAAATTATCTTCTGGTTGTTATTAGCTCAACCTGTTGCTTGAATATAGTGTTATTGGAATTCAAATGTGAACAGTTAGTCCTATGCTAGTTAGGTTTGAGAGGATATATAAAAGAGCCCTATACATAGTACCTTAAAGTTTTGAGTGGAGATGTGATGGTCTATTCTTTCGGTGGTCTTGGCCATTAGTCAACTGTTTCTTCTAATACTCTACTTGCCAAAAATTACCATATTAGATGGACTAGAGATTATATTTCGAACCGAGTTTGGTCTTAGGATGTAACTTACGAATATCTGTTTTTTTGGAATGTAACTTTTAATATATCAACATTTCCGATTGACCGAGAAACAAACGTTTTATAGTGGCCTTAAAAAGATGAGTTCATTTCCTGCAAATATTAGGGATCATTTACTTTGTGAAAAGATTTCTTGTTTTCTCTTATGTGACTTTTCAATTGTTTTTCATTTTCTTTCTTGTTGATGTGCTAGATTTCAAGCGGAGTACAGGTTTGATGTATCAGAGTTGGAGCCGCTGGTGGCAAAGGTAACTTTACTTTCGCTTCCTCATAAAAATGTTATGAATTTTGTACTAAAAAATTATTTTTCGTTTGATGCCTGATGTAATATAATATATTGAAACTAAACAGCCACATTCCCCTGATAACCGTGCTTTGGCAAGAGAATGCAACAATGTTAAAATTGACAGAGTATACATTGGATCATGCACTGGTGGAAAGACTGAAGATTTTATGGCTGCGGCAAAAGTTTTCTTAGCTGGTGTATGTCTGCTATAATTTTCTTTCTCTTTCATTTTCTTTTTCACATGGAAACTGCATATATTTTACAGTAGAAATTGTTTCACACTTGCAGGTATATAACAGTGTGTTAAAATATGGTAAACAAATTTTGCTGGTATTTTAAAACTTCTTTACCATCTTTTAACAAAATGAATTTGGTTTCCACCGCAGGGAAAAACTGTCAAGGTTCCTACTTTTCTTGTTCCTGCTACCCAAAAGGTGTGTGGAGGTGTACTACTTATATTTGAGAAAATGGATTACTTTTCCAGTTTATGAAATGTTTATCGCCAGAATTGTGGATTGAACAGGCCACTCATTACAACTTTTTCAGGTTTGGATGGACTTATACACGCTTGAGGTACCTGGCTCGGGTGGCAAAACATGTTCACAGATATTTGAAGAAGCTGGTTGTGATCCACCTGCAAGTCCTAGCTGTGCTGCGTGTATGGGTGGCCCAAAAGACACTTACGGACGCTTAAATGAGCCCAAGGTAAACCCAGACTTTCTCAGTAATAGAATGTCAAAGGAAAACCTTATTTTCTAGCCATACAATTCCTTTGTTAGGGCTTCTGTTTTAATCACGTTTTTATATTTTCTGAGAAGGTACGTGGAAAAATAATAAAACTTTTGACTAAATCATTTTGGGAATGGCTCCTTACCAAATACTTGGAATAGTGAAATGCTCCTTCAGATTTCAGACTCGAGTATGGTTTTAAATTGTGATTGCAGTAACTTTATATTGATGTAGAATGCGAACAAATGCGGCCTCAATTGCAGTTTCATTGTTGTTGCAAAAGACTTCTAAATCCGTTATATTGTGTGGACCACAATTGCAAACCAAGCTTGAGTCTTCATCAATATTGAACCTAAAAATCATTTTATTAGCTAATTGTTCAAGTAAACCCCCTATGAAATCTGAAGTATCATTACTTATTGGTGGTGGTAATGCTTATATGATAGCAGCCTGGTTATATTAACTGGTTTACTTTTTCTTTTCTTTCCTTTTCGCTCTTAACAATATGATATATTATATCAACTTCTTGTCTCAATTTCTCATAATCAAAAAGGGAAGGGACAGCCATATAAAAACTACTTCCTGATTATATATGTAGATAAATGCAAAACACTAACATTCATCTTTTTTATGTCACAAGTTTGTATTTTAGTTTTCTTTTTAATGTAACTGACTATAGATTTCTTAAAGCAGGTCTGTGTCTCAACAACAAATCGAAATTTCCCTGGTAGGATGGGTCACATTGAAGGCCATGTATATCTTGCTTCCCCGTATACTGCAGCAGCATCTGCATTAACGGGTTTTGTAACTGATCCGAGGAAGTTCTTGTAGTAAGATAGTATGTGTAAAAATAAGTTTCTAGTTTCTTTTAATAATAAGAATCCAAATTTATATGTTAAAATAATCTGTACTTTAAGTCAATTGTTTTATACACAATTAGATTTCGTAAGCATAGAGCATATTAGTGTTAGAACTTGGCAGCAATCCAAATAATTGTTAAGTTACAACTTTTGTATACATTCATGTGAAGATATATATGCAATGACACAAATGTTAATCTTAGCCCTTTCTCATGGTCCACTATGCGTGCAAAGCTACCTCAGCAGGTGTTGTTGTCACAGAATGCTGGTATTGTCGTCGGCAGTAGAAGAAGTGCGGGTGCGACTATTCTTCTTAACTTTGGCCTTAGAGTCACTACCACACACAATGGAACACTCAACACCGCAGATATTACTAAAGCAAGAAAACAACCCATTCCCTCCTCCCCCGTCTGTGTGCCTCCGCGAGTGGCGGCTGGTCTTGGTGCTATTCGTTGGGAGGCTCGACAGCTCACCACGGTCAATCACCGGTGGCAACTCCGTCCGCCACCTATTCAATTTCGACCCCAACCCTTCCACGCTTTCATCTAAGCTCCACCTTGTCATTGTTGAATTATCCCCCTCGTCGATCATTGGCTTCCTTGCCATTGCCGCCGCAACCTCTGACGGAGATGGTCCCAGCTCCGATTCTGTCATCATAACCGGCCTCATGTTCGCCAAGTTGGACCTCATCGGAGTCGCGTATTCAAACGCACCGTTAATCTTCCCAAATGGATGCATCGGTGTGCCCCTTTGAGAACCACTGAATCCCATTGCAGGGTTGAACTTCGAAACCGCTGGTGAGTTTCGAAATTGCGGCATCGGAGAATTCTTGAACTGCGGCATTGGAGAATTCCTAACTGGTGCCATAGGTGAGTTCTTCAACTCCGGCATAGGCGAATTCCTAAACTGTGGCATAGGAGAGTTCTTAAACTCTGGCATTGGCGAGTTTCTATATTGCGGCTTAGGAGTGTTCTTATATTCCGGCATAGTCGGAGATCTCATATACTGCGGTTTTGGAGTATTCTTATACTCTGGCATCGGAGAATTCTTATACTCCGGCATTGGGGAATTCTTAAATTGTGGCTTAGGAGAGTTCTTATACTCCGGCATTGGAGAATTCTTAAATTGCGGCTTAGGAGAGTTCTTATACTCCGGCATTGGAGAATTCTTAAATTGCGGCTTAGGAGAGCTCTTATACTCCGGCAAGGGAGAATTCTTATAATGTGGCTTGGGAGAGTTCCTATATTCCGGCATTGTCGGAGATTTCATAAACTTTGGCTTTGGAGTGTTCTTATACTCTGCCGGCCGAGGTGCCGGAGAGGGTGGAAAATGACGTTTTGGCGTAGCATTGACTTGATAAGCATTGTTATGTTTTTCACTGACATCAGTATCCGTTGTAGCATCGTCGGAAACAGTATTAACAGACGAAACTTCCTTCTGACTATCATCAGTATCATTCTTATTGTCATGTTCATGTTCATGATCATTACCATGATCGTGATGAATCTCGTTTTCATTATTATTATTATTGCCGTGTTGTTCTTCGTAGTTAAACGGTGGTGGTGGCGGTTTCACGTGTACATCAGAAGGAGAAGAATCTTCTTTTCCATTTTTAACCTTCCACGGAACCACCGCATCGCTGAGACCAGAATCACCGCTGATTATAGAACTAGTCTGAGACGACGACGACGACGACGTTTTCTTCTTCTTTTTCTTCCTATTTTTATTCACCCTGTTATCGTTAACTTCAGAACCAGAAATCGCAGAAGAAGCTCTTTCCATATTAATCATAGCGCGTTGGTGTCTCATAACAGCCTCGGAAGCAATAACAGAACTCGAATCACTTTTCGTTCGTCGGAGCTCAGGTTTACCACCACCGGCGGCGAAAACATGAGGACTGAGATGATTATGGCTATCATACGCATCTTTCTCTCCCATTAAATGACGGTAACCAACGGCGGAGGCATTATGCGTATAAAGTGGCATACTCCGCATGGAACTATCAAGAACCGTTACTCCGATGTTGAGAATCCCCTGAGGTCTACCAGAAGGACGACGAACTTGAAGAGCGACGAATCGCATACCGAGGGGAGCATTGTCTTTGTGAAAAGGTCTAGAGGGAGGAGTAATGAGGTTTCCGACGAGGACACGAACGGTGCCGACGTGGATATCTTTAAACCAATGTAAAGCGTAGATCTCAATCATGATAGCGGAAGTGTCATTGTATAGAAAGTCATCGTCGACGCGGAAAACGAATTTGTCATTCCAGGTTGGATTGGTGTGGCCTTGTGTGTCCACACGTGTGGAAAGTTTTCTATCAGGATGAACCCAAGCCACCGCGTAGGTTCTCATGTTTCTTCCTACGGAAGCCAAATCCTGTGCTGATATAACATTGAGTTCCAATAATTGGAACGGTGCCAATACTTGAGACATTTTTTTATTAATGAGAATAAGAATTGTTATTTGAGTTTGTATGATCTAACGTATTTTTTGTAAAGCTTATCAGAAGTTTTGGAACGTTTGAGGGTTTTGAACCAAGAGAAAGAGAAAAGAGAAGAGAAATGGAGGGTACGATTCAAGACGGTGGAAGGGGTGCCACTCGTGGTCGTCCGGGGGGAGGACGACGAGGGAGGGCGTGACATGAAAGAGAGGGGAGGGGGGGTGTTTTTATTTTTTGGGTCTAATGAAGACAGAGAAGAAAATTGCATGGAAAATAATAAGGTCTTTGCTGTCATTTCGTCCTTCCCTCGTCACTGACACCCAATCATTTCTTACTTTATTTCTCGTGCGTTTGTTTTTCCCGTTCTTTTCGTTCCCCTTGCCATTTTTATTTATTTTTTCCACTTCTTGTTTTTTCCTATTTTCTCTCTCTGTTGGGTTATACATGGAAAAATGGATTTTGCCAAACGCTGTCTTGTGGCTCAACAATATTATTAACAAACTAAACAATATCTCTGTTGTGATCATAAGTTACGACAGATTGTATTACAGACCGTACCTTCCGATTGTGGAACAGTTATTACTTATTAGATTAGATTCTATCACTAAATGTAAATTATTGCCACGTTTTCATTCATAAAGGTGATTCCTCCGTTCCGTGTACAACTTATTGGGTTACCTTTTGTAAATAAAAAAATTTATTTGGTTAAATTGCTATTAGTTAGAGTTCTAGGATTTAGCTTTCGTTAACTCCCACAAGCTGGGGGGTAAGTTAAGACTTAAGATAGTAAGTTAAGAAGTCAACAAATTGAACTTGTTGAGAAAGAGAGATGGAAGAGTTTAGATACAATTTTTCCTAACATTATGTTTATGTGCCTATATGGATTGGAGATAATGTTGTCACAATATTATTAAGTCAACCAATGGATTTCACATGTTTTAGTAGATATTCCCAAATGTAGACTACTTTCATGTGATGGGAGACTTTCATCCTACGCTTATTTAACATAATCACGTTCTTCTTGCCTTCCATATCTGGAACCTGAAACCTAAAATCAGCTTTAGGTGTGCAACGTTTTAGGATAGTAGTCAAATTATAAATATGCTATTTACTTATAAATATTTCACTTGTTGCTAAGAAATTTAAATGATTTTTATACGCCAAGCCTATGAAATTGAAACTAGCTATTCGAGTGCACATAAACTTTGTTACTTTTATTTTTACAAATGTGGATTTTTATTCCAACTTAATTTAGAGGAGTGAAAGTTTCTTGTAATTTAAATATAATATAATTTTGGTAAAAGAATCCAATAATGAGTTTATATTTTGACTAATAAAACTCTTCGTTAAATTAGATAATTTATGTCTCGTAAGTACAACTCAATTGATAGGTGTGACGATATTGATTTTTAAGAGTTTGAGTTTGAATTTAGATATTTTATTTTTTCGCACTTAAAGGTGTGTGAATCTAATCACTAAACTATTTAAAAAATAATAGAAGATTATATCTTAATTTTTTATATGCTATCATTATTTAAAAAACAAATGTTTGTATAACTAATATTATATTAATTTTGCAGATTTGGATACGTAACCTTCTTAAAAATTTGTTGGTGTCCCTCACCATGATATAATATTAAGCATATTTTTTACGATAATGTAACATAATTATTAATGATGTGAAATTACATTAAATAATATAATATTTTTTATGTTGACCATAAATAGTGGATTTGAGAAAAATCAATTTATGTTTTATCAATTTGATTGTGTGGATGGAGATGATCTAATTCCATTATTATTTACTTCCAATATTTTTCTTATTTATTTATAAAAGACAATTAAATTGATAAAAACTGATGTAATTGAAAAGACAAAAAAATGATATACTTGACATTTTGATCCATAAAATAATAATAATAAATAAATAATAGAAAAATAGAAAAAAAAACTGTCTTGCTAAAGATAGAGTAATATATAAGAGGTTGGAGCATAATGCAATGCAGAAGGACTTGAAACTCTCATTTTTTTTGATATCTCACTTTGTCTATTTTGGTAACATTGCTAGCAATATCATTATTATCAACAAACACAGACCTTTCTTTATAAGCACTATTAAAACCTCATTTCTGATTTCTATACTCACAAATATTAAACTATATTATATCTCTATTTTCTTGTCGCTGCACCATGGATGAGTTTCAATGTCCCAACAACACATCAACAGAACACGAATTTCATTCAACCTTGCGTTCATCTCCATCATTTGAAATATACAACAAATCTCATGTTGATCATGATTACAACCACCCAGAACATGTTTTGAAAAGAACTGCTTTGAGTTTGGAATCCAGTGTTGGTAGTGCTGAGTTCAGCTTTGAAAGGAACAAGATGGATTTGATTGAGGAAGCAGAGAATGAAAATGAGAATGAAATTGATTGGTCAATTGGGATTCAGAATTTGAGTCTTGAAGAAGAAGATGATGATGATGATGGACCTGCTACTCCTCCTATGTATCTTGCAGCAGGGCTTGGAATTGATGGTGGTGAAGTTGTATCTGATAGTAATCTTATTAGTGATGATATATTTGTTCATAATTTGCATCAAAGTGAAGATCTTGAAGAGTATTATAAGAGAATGGTTGATGGTTATCCCTCACATCCTTTGATTCTGAAAAAATATGCACATTTTTTACAAGTGAGTTGTTTATATGTTTTAGGGTTCTTCTTTCTTACTAGATCTGGTCACTATTATAAGAAGAAGAAGAAAAAGTCTCAAACACATTTAATAGGGATATTTGAATGTTCGACATTAAAAATGGACAATTTAGTAAATCTTGACTAGTGTTTTACTTAAAATCTGGAAGATTAATTACACTTAACCAAATTAGTATTAGTTTTTTTTTTTTGTTATAATAGTGATGGGAGAGTATTTGGCAATTAGTTGACTCACATGGCACTGATGAAACTGGTTTTAATCATTCGGCTTTTTGGTATTTTTGCATGTTCTTCAATTCATGAAGATATATATTTTGCTTTTGAATGAATAGATGAAGGTTTTAGTTTTGGATGATATGGGTGGTAAGGATTGAACCTTTAATTGATGTAGTAAGTTCCACAGGAACTAAAGCTACATATTAATGAGGTAACGCATGGTTGATCCATGGTTTCAAATTGAGGTAACGGTCGTGGTCAGGTCGCAATCTTTTATATTGTGGAGAATTGCGGTCAAATATGGCTGATGCGGCCTCAATCGCAACTGCATTACAGTTGCAGAGACTAAAAAAACGAGTTATGACCAAGATTGCAGTCACTTACATTTTTTTAGAACTCTTGCTTGCTTCTACATGCTTAGTAGAACTAATTAAACGGTATTGATTTACTAGAACAACAAAGTTTTCACTAGGTTTGGATAAAATTTCATAAACACTATGAGTCTGGGAGAACTTTATTTTTAGTTAACCGACTGATAGAAGAATTGATAATGTTTCTAGAAGAACTACATGAATGTTCGGATCCACATTGAAAGTAAACAAACGCACAACAATATTGAAGCTACAAGTTGTAGCATTCACGTCGAAACACATTTGGACTTGGTTTCAGGATAATCCGAAACACATTTTACATATTTTATATGATCAACAGTTTTAGTTTCATTGACTAATATGATGTTTCTTTTAGTTCTTTCTCATATGCTAATTTTTTAATACACCTACTGATAGGGTAAGGGGGAACTTGAAGATGCTGAGGAGTACTTTCATCGTGCTACTCTAGCTGATCCTAATGATGGTGAAATCTTGATGCACTATGCGAAGCTGGTGTGGGAGAATCATCGTGACAGAGATAGAGCATTGTTCTATTTTGAACGCGCAGCTCAAGCTGCACCTAAAGACAGGTAACAACACTGAACACTTCCATGATATTTTGAGTTAGTACTGGTCTAAAACTAGTTTTTCAACCTTATTGTAGTCTGCAGAAACTGGAATCATCTCTTTGAACCTGCAAAATGTTGAGTTTTCATGAATAAAAGTTAACAGTAAACATGTAACATCTTTTTCAGCAATGTTCTTGCAGCATATGCTAGTTTTCTCTGGGAAACAGAAGATGATGAGAATGACATGGAAAAACAAGATACTGGACCTGTCAAGACCTCAAAAGAAGAAAATGGTGCAGAGAATCTTACAGCGGCTAATTTCAATGAAGAGAGTAATGATGCAGATTATTTGAAGAAGATGGTTGATGACAATCCTAACAATCCTTTGTTTCTGAAAAAGTATGCTCAGTTTCTGTTTCAGGTGAGACTTTAACTTTTTTATGTTCAAGGTATACACATCTTTTAGGAATGTATAATGTTAGGCCTGATTCAACACCAAAGCAAATTTCAGCCTCTAACCATAATATGTACAGATTATACTAAATCTAAATTGTGATATAGGCTCACTAACCCTTGAACGCTTCTTGCTTTTTCATGATATTTTGACAGAAGAGTCATTTTTTTGCTTTTGTTTTTCTGTTCTTTCTCTGATAAACCATTTTCTTGGGTTTTGTTGTGAGGAAAATCCTTTAGATACAGGTGAGGAATGAGGATACTCACATGATTATAGACATGTTATTACTTTGTGTTTGATGCTTATAAAACTGCATTCCTTAAAATAATGTACAGTCAAACAGTGATATTGAAGCAGCAAAGGATTACTACTCAAGAGCGATCTCAGTTGCTCCCCACGACGGTGAAATAATAACAGAATTTGCTAAACTACAGTGGGAACTTTATCATGATCAGGAAAAAGCTTTGTCTTTATTTGAACAAGCACTTCAGGCTACCCCTGGAGATAGGTATAATTCTTGTGACACATCTTTGAGATATATAAAATGTTGTTACTTCAGATTCCTATTAATTAATGCTAAAACAAAAAAAAAATGAAATTCATTGGTGACCAATTAAGCGCTTATAACATAAACACTTATCATATAAATGTTTATGCATAAGTTATTTCTATAACAAAAGATAAAATAAAGTCTAATTGTTTTGATATAAGTTATAAGTTGTTAAGCAATTCAGGCGAGCTTATGAAAATAAGCTGAAAACAGTTTATGAACATAACATAAGCTGTTTTCATAAGCTTTGCAATATAGTCTCATAAGTACTTATGTAAGTAGATAAGATAAAATAAGTCAATCCAAACAGATTACCTGCAGTGAAATGCCGAGTCTTTAAATTGCAAAATTCTGAATTAGAAAAGAAATAACTTACTAAAATAATTTAGATAGAACATACAAGTGTCATAACACTTTTGTTGCTTCAGCAATGTTCTTGCAGCATATACATGTTTTCTTTGGGAAACAGAAGACAATGAAAACTGAATTCAAAGGCAAAGCCAGGTTCAATAAATCTTCTGCGGAAAAGGCCATGATTGTTGCTACTTTTCACGACAGCTCGTTAGAATAGCCACAAATAAATTATCCTAGTTAAAGGATACACAATTAATAGAGGAAGCAGCAAGATTAGCTCATAGTTATTGCATTTTTTGTTGATTTTTTCTTCTTATTTTTAGAATAACAAATTTAACTACAGACCCTCTTCTCTTATATTACAACTTTTGTATGGATAGAGTTGTAAATCTTTCACCATAAGCAGCTGCTTGCTGAATACTAGTTGATAGCTTTTTTTAATTTATACTGATTATAATCAGCTCTCAGCAAATTAAGACAATTGTATTTGTCCAGTATTATGATAAGTTTTTAGGAAATAATTAAATTTGTCATGTCTCTTTCTCTTTTTTGGTTTTAACCCTATAATTTCAAAGAAATGATACTCTAGTAAATCAGACTTCACTTAAGAAGTTAAATCTAATAAATAGTTATTCTATCTAAAATTTAAATTTAAATTCTTCTAAATAATTAATTTTTAATTAAAATTCATTAATCACTTGAGTCAAATCACATGGTTGAACGTCTCTTTTACACTCTAATTATTATTGTCAATAACATCTTTTTCTGAAACCAAAATAATTTTCAAAAAGAAATATTTTTGAATGTAAGTGTAA
>JBBPBR010000005.1:2332005-2349070 GCA_037974775.1 Cicer pinnatifidum
TTTAACTAAGTTATTAATCAAAATGCAATTTTGGAACATCAAAACATACAAAATAAATTTAACACATTGTCTAACACTCCCTACGTTCCTTTTAAATTATGACTTTTGTAGAAAATTTGTGTTCCTATTTGGCTATTATTTTCAAATTTCAATTTAATATTAATTATTATTTTATTAATAATACTCTTAATTTTTTATTGCAAAAAAAATAAATAGATAATATAAAATAATAAATAATTATTGACATTATAGAAAGAAAAAAAAACAAATGATTTTATAAAAATAATGAAATTTATTGATTTATTTAGTAACTGTAAATAATTTTAAAATGACAACTAAAACGAAACAGAATCTTTTTTTTTATGTGAAATCATCCAAAACAACTTATAAAAAGAGATAAAGGTTGAAATCATATTCATTGAAGATGATTTAAGCTTAGTCTCAAACATGGGAAAAAAATACTCCACTAGCATTTATGACATTGTTAGGCTTCCTCCTCGATTTGGTCCTAAGACAAGAAACAGAAAATATGCCAAACAACAACATTTTCCAAGAGACTCACATGCTAAACGATTCCATGTCTTTGTTTATAACAGACTTTTCAGGATAATGCCACAAACAAGCCCCCAAAATAATGTGCCCACTTTTCCTTCTCCCCTCGGTAATCTACATATTGAGTCTTAACTTCAACTCCTTTATCTGTCATTGTCCATACTTCAACACACAAACCAAAACAATTCACTACTTCTTTTGATTGCTAGTTATTTTTTTTTAGAATCACGGTGAATCAACTTAAGTTTAACATAATCTACACTTAAAAACTTCAAAATTTATCAAATTTACTATTAATTCAAACATACACTGAATTGGAGGGTGAAAGGAAATGGAAGAGTGAAGGAACTGCAACATGCAACTTTTGAAAAAGTTAAAGTTAGCAAATTGATTTGTGACTCAATAGTATTGAGATGAAGAAAAAGAGAATCATTCACATGGCTAAAGGGATAGGCACAAAATTTTGATTTTGATACAAAACATTCATTCCTCTGGGTATATCCTTTTCCCTTGTACTAATACAAAAAAAATTCTCACTTTCATGAGCTAATTACACCGTTTTTTTTTCACAACAAAATCTTCTTACCTAACTACAAGAATTAATCGTCCCCACATTGAACAGTCCTAGATTCTTTCTCTATCTTCCAAGTCTATTTACCACAAATCTCTTTCATCCAACAAAAGATATATATCAATATCAAGGAACAATCCACCTCAACAAGAATCTTGCCTCCACAGTAAACCATCTTCTAAACTCAATAATCTGTGCAAAGAAAATGACATTGCAAAATGTAGAATAAGCATGAATACAAAGTATAAACTGAGTAATAAAATGAATTTCCATTGCATATAATATAACCAATGTATAACACCTACCTTCACGTTTCTTCACCAAATTCCTAGCAAATAGCAAGCATATAACCAAAAAAGCCACCCCAGCTATACCTCCTAATATTATGGCCACAGTTTTCCCTGTATTTTGACCTGTCATTGCATCATTTAGCCACACATCACTTAATAATCAAACTTTGATACATAGTAAGTACAGTATTTAACAAAGTAGCACCATTTAATTGATGTTTCAAAACAAAAAATTATGGAATTGTATTACTACTGCAAAATTGAGCTACTTGTATGTCAAATAAACAAACACAAAAAGTGATTTAACACAATAATAAAAATGGAAACTTTCTATTGACCCAGAATTCAAATGATTCTTATCTACTTATTTGTTCAGAAAAATGAAAACTTTGTAATTGAGCCAAAACTCAAATCATTCTTATCTATTGGTTCAAAAAATGAAAACTTTCTATCGACCCAAAACTCAAATCATTCTTATATATTTGTTAAAAAAAATGAAAACTTTCTAATGACCCAAAACTCAAATCTTTCGTATCTATTGGTTCAAAAAAAATGAAAACTTTTTACTGACCCAGAAATCAAATCAATCTTATCTCTTGATTCTGAGTAATGGGACATTTGTCCTTACCAGAAAAAGATGAAGCATAATCAAAAGAAGATGGTGATCCAGATGAAGAGTGTTTCCCTGGAACTCCATTAGGATAATAGTTAAAACTAATGAAACACTTATGCAAATAAACTTGTCCTGAAATAGAACTTCCACATTCAACTTGAGCTCTTTGAACAGCAGATTTCACACACTCCCCACAATCAGAATCACCAACATCACCTTCACACTGACCCATAACATACAAAGATTGATAACTAGTAGCATAAAAACCATGACCACTAACAACCCCATTTTCCATAACAGAAAAAGCAGTGTCTCTTCTCTCTTCAAACCCTCTTCCAGCAGCATTTGTTGTTCCACAAGTCTTATAAAGAATCTGCATCCCTGAGATTTGAGAAAAACCATTAACCTCGTACAGCATGTAACAACCCAAAAGCTGAACTCTTGCAGCTATGGTTTTGCCACAGAGCTTGTCTGAAAGAACTGGAAGCTTGCTGACACAGTTATAGCAATCTGAATTGGTGAGATCCCCTCTGCATTGGAAGATACCTGTTAAGCTAGTTTGGCCACTTCCTGCAGTTGTTTTGAAGAACTTTGATTTAGTGGACTGTGAAACGAGTGAACCAAAGAGTGCTGAAAGAGCTTGGGAATAGGAACCATTTGGATCTGTGAAAGTGTCCTTTGAACAACCTTTGTAGACCAAAGATGTGTAATCGGAGGAAGATTGAGAGAGGTGAGGTGTTAAGAAGAGGAAGAAGAACAAAAGAAGGAAGAGGGGCTTTTTGGGAAAACCCATTTTTGGTTTTTGTGTGGTGTTGAGAGTGGAGAGGGATCAAATCATAAGGAAAATAGGTTTCAAAGAAGAGACTATTTTTTTTGGGTGTGTGTGAGTGGTGCTATCAGATTGAGATTGAGATTGAGATTGAGAGAGGGAGGACATAGTAAAAATTGGCTCTTAGCTTTTTCTTTTACTGCTTTTTTTTTAACTGAATCAATAGGGAACTAACTCTCTTATGCTGTGATTTTAGTGCCTTGGGATTCACTTTTCTTTTCATGCAAATGTAAGGATATTTATTTGGGTCTTCTTGGGGAAGAGTCTTTATTTTTTTATTTTAATAGTAAATTTCATTTTAAATTCATGCACATAGTTTTGAGGTATCAAAATTCAAGATATGCTCACAATTGAAGATACAATCTCCTTTATCATTCTACTTTCTAATATATTTAAATGAGCGGTAGTATTTTATAATTGATGATACTGTTGAATTCATTCTTATGTGAGATTTATAATTTGTAATTTTTGAGTTGAAATATAATTTTTAAGTTAAAATTTATTGTCGAACTCATTTTTACTTAAATTTAATTGCATATATATCAATTTATATTCAATATACTTCTAACTAAAATTAATATTATAAAATTAATTTTAGTCACCGAATAAATAACCAAATATATAACATGACGATGTTTCAATAAACATGTATTATCTCCTAACTTAAATATTTAAATAAAAATAACTACTAATACCGATTAAGAATAATAATTAATTAATTTGTGTAATTAAAAAGTAATTACATAATCTGAATTATAATTTTTTATTTTATTTTTTTATAATAACTTAATTTATCATCACATTAATTAGTAAGTATTTTAGAAATAAAAACATTAAATATAATAAAATTACTTTTAAAAAAAGTTTCTATACATTTTCTTTTCCCTCACACACAAAATACTCTCACACACACAAAAAAGACCATTGCCAAAAGTAGTTTATTCATGTGTTCGGAAAAATTGTCTTTACAATGTAGATCTGAATTTGGGCAAATTCTACAATTTTTTTACTTTTATTTTTGAAAAAGAAAACATATTGGAACGCGGAAATTGTGATGCAAATATACATCTAAAAAGTCACACATGTATATCTAGTTCTTATCTTTAAGAATGAGTTTTCAAACATTGCAACATTGGAAATAGCTGAGTGGAAATGACATGTGAAAATTATTTTGTTGTAATAACATGTTTTTACCAATTAAAATGTTTGTCAACATTAGTGAAATTAGTTGAGAGTCACACTAAATGAGTTAAAAACTTTTTTTAAGGAACTGAAGTTGAGTTTTAACAAAAAGTAGTAGAAATTCTTCAATCCTATATGATAATAGGACTTACTAGTACTAAACTAGATGGGCATGTGTATAATATACTACTCTTCTCTCTTTGTGTGTGTATAAAGTTAGGGAGCGATATTATAACTACTTTTTATTTATTATTATTTGAAGAGAATGAGAACAAAAGTGGTTGAATTAATTAAGTGTTAAAAGTAGAGATGGTAAAATATTCCACATCTAGAGAGAAGGTATTGGTTTTGGAGTGCATGAATGTAAAGGAATCTAAATTTTGGTAGAAGGGAACAGCATGCACTTTGACTGTAACAGATCGTCCTTTAACAACGATTTGAATTCAACTAAACGTTGTAGACTTCTTACTTATTTTTAAAATTAAAATTTATGGCACATGGAGTGAATATTTTTTTCAATGAAAACATATGTTTATCAATAGAAAATTGGACATTCACTAAAGAATATTGTTGCCTTCAATGACAAATAATCGTAATCCTTTCATATCCAACCTAGCTTGTTTGGAATACTTAATGGACTTTAATATAAAGCAAAATGAATAATAATCATAATTTATAGGCTACAATATAAATAAAATTTAATTAATGTTATCATATTTAATTTAATTAATTATTTTATTTATTTTATTAAATTCTTTCTACAATAGTAATTTTATTTGAGGTATATCGACACTAAATATAAATAATTTTTTTAATAGAATTTAAACTTGAATATAAAAGTCTAATCTCTCTTATATTACTCGGTTTTCTTTTGGCAAATATTAACCATTATTTTTAATATAATAAGTAGTTATTTTATTTGTAATTGAGTATAGAATAGTACTACTAGTTAATAATACCCTTTATGAGCCTATATACAATGCCAAGGATCCTAACAATTTGAGAAAAAACAGATAACGTTTTGAAATGTGATGATAATGCTTTGATTCAGCTATTAAATAACTGCAGTGGCTGCACTATTAATATAATTTTTTTTTGGTCATATGCATTATTAATATTTTCTTAACTGAATTAATCATAGTTCAGCTGGCACATTGCTATTTTTGGGTTGAAACAAATTGAATTTGGACAAAATTGTGCCCTATTGTTTAAATCGTGAGTCAAAGGCAAGTATATAATCCATTAAAAAATAAAAAAGGAAGCATTTAATATATTTATAAACTCGAGATACATTGAGGTAGCAATTCAAACTTTTATAAGAGAGTCATAAGAGCATCTTCAATTATTCAATTAAATTTACGTTTGATTTAACGGTGGAAGACCAATTCTAACATTCCCAATAAATATATTACCGTAATTTTTAGAAGCTGAGCATTATACGGCTCCACCGAAAAACAAATATTACCTAAAGCCAATTATTTAGTATTTAATTAATTGAATGTTACTCGTACAAATAATTTATCTTTAATTTTAAATTTTAGCATCCAATAAGTATCTCATCCTTTCAATCTAACTGTCAAAAACTTTGGTCTTACCAATAGCTTGACAATATTATATAATTTATAATATTCATGTAGACTGGAAGTGTAACTCATGTGGCAAAAAATTGCAAGGACATTTGATGAGTTAACTAAGCGTTAATTCGAACTTACAATATCTCCTTTTTGTTATATTTAATTTGGGCAAGTTTCGCTACAAAACTTTAAAAGAAAATGTAAAATGAATATATATATCTGATTGAATGGTTAGAGTGCATACCTAATTAGTTGCAATGCTTGCACAACTAACTCATTAAGCTATAGTGTACTACCTTTGAGGTCTACCATCAATTTACCTTCACCTAAATTTTTTTTACAACACTTTCACCTGATTCTTCAAACTTCAAAGTCTCATTCCTCATTATTAATTGTGACTTGATAATGTATTTCACATCTGAAATAAATATAAAGTTTAAAAATCTTCTTGAGAGGAATGTTTGAAAACTGAAATTTTAAAAACCTTATAAAATTTGGATTTTATATGATGTGAATTGGGGTTCAAAGAGGGGCAATTTTGAGATTTTTTTACTATTTTTGAATTTGATATTTTAATTAGTGATTTTAAGTGAAATAATATTTAAATAATTTAACCGATTCAATCTAAGAAAAAAATTAATAAATTAAAAGAGTTTATTAATTAAGAGGTTTGAATAAATGAAAAGAAATGAATAATAATAAAAAATAAAGTTATCACCAACTCTAGTGCAGTCAAATATATCTAAATTATTCTATTAAAATTAAATGGTTTATGTTTTAAATTTATAAAAAAAAATTAAAATTTAAACTTAAAATTAAATTATTCAAATAAGATCAACAATTCAGATATAACGACAATAGTGTAGTAGGATACTCCATTCCACCAAACCCTAATTCCCACTATTTCGTGTCTTCCTCATTAATGCTTTTGTTTCCTTTTTCACTATATTTCAATCACTTATCATGTTATGCAATGAAAAATAGTTATATGTCAAAATAAAACTCTATAGTGATAGAATAGAAAACTTTAGACAATATTTAACGGTATCACATTATCAGGTCACATTTTAAGATTATTTTCAACAATTAATAATGTTTGTACAATAAATTTATTTATAGTATAAACTCTGATAATATTTAGTTTAATAGTAAAAAAAACTAACATTAAATTTATATATTATAAGTTTGAACTTCACTTATAACATTGAAATGAGATAAATATAAATTTATTTATAAGGGTTTTTAATTCTAAAATATTTTATACTTTAGCTGAAAATAACATCTCTTTGTCCTATATTTTTCTCATAAATTTGCGCTATTAGGAACTAATAATTATATTAGTGTAACTTTGTCAAAAAAAAAAAAATAATAATAATGATATAATATAAAACTTTTATAGTACATCCCATCCCATCCCACACACCAATTCGAAACAAACAGTTGCAAGTTGGTAGGTTGGCATTTTGGTTTCTTATGTACGTTTATTCCGCGCTGCGTTGTATGACTCGTTAGTTGCTTCCCAATTATGAAAGATCCAACATTGCATATGTTCATATTCCACACTCTATTATATACATGCTGCCAATACAAATTATACTTCTACGGAAATATTATTTTTTAAGAAAATGAAGCTGTATTATTATAAACAAACAAACAAAAAGGGAATTATTATCGTATGCAATATAATGATGTGAAATGTTAAATGGTAGTTTAGTTAGTGCAATAGTCATAATCTATCTATCTATAAAGAAAATTAGCACGTTACTTCATGTATAGTTCACATATTCTAATTTAACAACACACACGTTGTAGTTTATGGACCTAAAAATATTTAATAGTGCATGCTCTTCAAACACACATAAAAATTATTACCACATTTTTATTTAATTTTAAACAGTTTAATGGTCAAACTTACCCACACTAACCCAAGAGAAAAAAATAGTGTGAATTCGAAATTGCGCTCAACATCTCAAATCATATCTCTACCGCCTTTTATCAATTGAATTATTGTACTTTCATAAACTTTTTTTAATATCTTGTTTCTATATCAACCTTTTAAAATTAATATTTTCAATTGCTTATAAATATTTTGGAAAGAACAATTAATTATATTTTGGAAAGATAGATAATATATTTAACTTTCGGAAATGATGCGGCTTGTATTTTCTAAAAAAGCGATAGTTCAAATCTTACTATTGATGTGAGGACTTATAACTTTTTTTAACAGGTCATGCTAACGAGTGCTTTAAAAACATTGGTTAAAGATTCTGTCGAATAATATTTTGCCTTGAAAATACAAGTCAAATATGTATCAAAAATTGGTTAGTTGGAATAAAGTTGCTCGTCAAAGAAAATGGGAGGCATAGGGATTCACATGACGTGAATTCAAAATATAGCCTTGTTGGATAAATTTGGGTGGAGTCTCTTACAAGGAGAGAATAAGCTTTGGGTCTTTTTGTTGTCTGACAAGTAATAAAAGAGGATGACATTTGCTTACACAAATCAACTTTTGGTTCGGACACATGGAAAACTATGTTGAACTCCTTGAACTTTCTCTAAGAGGGTTACACTATCAAAATAGGTAATAGTGATACAAATATTTGGTTCAAATTGTGGGTTACCCCGACACCCTTATGTGACACTATTCATGATATTTCACCTGAAGATTTGTGTTTGAAAATTAAAGATCTTTGGGTAGATTATATAAGCAAGGTTGATGACATGATTATCATTCTAGTGCTTATGATAATTAACAATGTGAAACATTGTTTTGTTGATTCCATTGATGACATATGGGTTTGGAAGGTGAGTTTGGACGAAAAATAATCATTTAAGAGTAAGTATGAATGACTTATCACTTGTAAAAATATAATGACCTGTCAAGTTATATGAAACTAGATTTGGAAATTGCAAACCTCGACTAGTATTCAATTTTTCCTATGACAAGCTTGGCATAACTCCATCCTCTCTCGGGTTGTTTTGCTTTATAGAAGGGTAAGTATGTCTCCTACTTGTCTCTTTTTGTGAGATTGATGAGGATAGTATTTTTCATTGCATATTCATGCATCCTTGGGAAATTGAGATTTGGGGAGGACGTGGTTGTATTGATATTCAAGGAATCATTAGCAACATCGACTTTGATAATATGCACAAACTTTTTCTTACAATAGTAAAGAAATTTAACAAAATAACTCATCTAATCATGTGGAACATATAGACATCAAGAAATAGATCCATTTTTGAAAGGACTTCGTCATTAAGTGCTTTTGTTATCATTGTTATCTTCGCTCAAGCACAACTTTATACAACTTGCTAAAGAGGCTTTTGGTGACCATTACTTTTCATCCCCTCGGCAAATTCGTTAAGTATGTTGGAGAAAATGTGATATGACTATTATGTTTCTCAATGTTTATGGTAATGCGTTAACTAATATGGGAATAACATGTTTTGGAGGGTTGATGCAAAATCACTATGGCGATTTTCAATTTGGCTTCTTTATAACTATAAGGTGGTCGATAAAATTCAATCACTTTTTGTTGATGTTAAGTTGTATTAGCACACCGGTTGTTTGCTTCTCTTACTTGCTTCAGGCAGTTCAACTCGTGATTACAGGAAACACTTATTACTATCATTATGCAAATATGTTGGAAGTCATGCAAGATTATATAAAGAAAGGTTGGATATTTTTAATCCATCATATTTTTTGTGAAAGGAATGCTTAGTGCAAACTTGTTTGCAAAAACGATAACTAATGACATAGATTCCTTAGTTGTAATTCATGAACCTCTTTTTAATTTGTCTTCAACTCTTTTGATCCATGCTATGAGTTAGTCCTCTTTAAGGACCTAATAGTCTAATTTTTTTTTTCTCATGTAACAAAAAAAAAACACATCATTTTTAATACAAAAATCATATATTTCACTTCCTTAAACAAAATTCTAAGAGCAATTGTTAATATTTTCCTTATATATATATATATATAAATAAATAAATAAAAGGACTTATAACTTATTTGAATTCATGTTTATTTTACAGTTCTCGTATTGCGATGTTGTCCAACTGTGAAGGTTTGAATAAATTCATGTTACTAACCTTTTTTACATGGTTCCAAATTGAGGCTTACACAAATTTATTTTTAATGAAAAAAAATTTACTTTTTTTTTGATGAATTCAGTATAGACATGACAATTTATTATGCATATGTGAATATATGTTTAAACTCGTCCCGACTTTGATGGAGTGTAGATTTTTTTCAAAATTTTAAATCTGAGAAAATAGAGATGAAGTTATCGATAACCGCTCTATGTCTCAATAGAAAAATAGTTTTAATGAATGCTATTTTATTATTTTTACTATTATTATTTTATTATATATTAATATAATAAATACGATTTTAAATTGTATTAATGTATAAATATATATAGTGTAGGGGTGGGGAAACTCAACCCCATAAAAAACGAAGAGGGTTGACTCAAATAAACTTTTTTTTTTTCTAACAATAAAAATATCCAAAATGGATTTGTATATCTCACTAATATGAGAAGGACCAATTTAACCACAAGGGATGTGGGCCGTGGCACTCAGTTATGGGTTCTCAAACCAAACTGAAAATATCAAAGTTAGCGAATTTTGGGTCACTAGCAAGCAGCTGTGTGCAATTAAAGTTTTTTTTTTTTTTCTTTCTCACCTCTAAGTCTTTTCAAAAGACTCTAAATTTATAAAAAAAAAACACTTAGTGTGTAATTGTAAATTTACAATAATTTTATACACATAATAATTAATTACACCTTATTAAAGTAATTATCCGTAAAATTATATTAAAGTATATAAATTTAAGGGTAAAAAAGTATAAGTCTAAATGATGAATTTAAGGATAGTATGTAAAGTTGTTTTACACAATTCTCTCATCATAATCATTATAATCATTCAATTTACCTTATCATATTAAAATGATCTCAACTGAAACTTTTTTATCAAAGAAAACATCAATTTTGCCGACATCTCAAACAAAATCACTAAAATCGAGGACAACATCCGGTATATTTCGACAATTTAAAAATTAATCAACATTATTAGTTCAATTGTTTATAAACTTAAAAGAAATTTTATTTCAAAACAAGAAAATCAAACTATAGAAATCATCAAATTTGTTTTATCAAACTTATGAATGACAATGTTCTTGTAAGTTGGCTAGTTTTGAAGAGTTGGATAACTGGCTCAATTTCTAGCTTTCAATTTCCAACTACATTTGCAGTCTATTGATCAGAATGTTAGATTCTAGGAAACACTAAAACGCAAAGCCTTCACAGTCCTGCTAGAACCTTACTTATTAGCTTTCCTAAGTATCCATATTTAAGTAAAACGATTGAATATGTTCACCATTTATTTAAGAGTGGGAAATAGAAAACATTTTCATTTAAAAACATTTTCATTTGTGAAAATATTTTAAAATTAAATACAATAAGGCAGGGTTGGAACTACCTTAGTTGCTAAGGGACCTGGGCCCCTCTGTTTTGAATTTTACTTTATACATCTTAATGGTTTTAATGCTAGATGATAAATCTTATTTGGTTATAAATTGTTTGTTGTTGTATTGAAGATTTATTCATGAAGGAGAAAAGAACGTTAAAATAGAAGATAACATAGTTTCTCGATCAAATTTTAAGTTTTAGTTATACTTTTCAAAATTATAAATGCAATTTGATGAAATTCTCTTATTTTTTGTAGTCAATGTTAGAAAAATAATATTATAAAATTGTGAAATGATTGTTGATTTTACATCTTTACAAAAATGCTCCAAAAAATAATGATATTGGCTAAAATATAAAAATCGGCAAAGTTGACATTTCAATAATAACTTATTCTTTTAGATGTATAACTACAATAATAACAGAAATAATAATATTTACAGTTTAAATTTTATATATTTATTAATTTATGAAAGAATTTCTTTTATTTTAAAATATATAGTTTTAATTCCTTATTATGCCAATGTAACATTTAAAGTGAAATATAATAATGATATTGTAAAATAATTAATATTCATAAGATTATAATAAAATATTAAAAAACTTAATTTTTAACATAATTTTGTTTAATTTAATTATAAAAATATATAATTAATATATGGAAATAATTTGATTTTATGTTACATTATTTTAAAAATATGATATTTTATTTTTTATTTTAAAAATTTGATAAATATACCGTATCAACATTTAAAATAACAGAATCATTTTAAGATCCAAAAAAAGGAAAATAAGAGAATAATTTCTGAATTGATACAATTAATAATAATAATAATAATAATAATAATAATAATAACACGACACGCAAAGAAATCTATGTCCTTGATTTACGTTGGTATCTATTTGTCCTTGGTTCTGTTGTATCTTCTCTTCCCTCCTTCCTCCACCGACGTCTCTTCCACTTCCCAATTCTCATTCCAATCAAACCCTTTTCTTTTTCTCTTTTATGGGGCCATAATTCATCAACCACCTCTTCAAAATGCATGCTTTCAAAGATAAAGTCACACAGAAGCTTTCCCATCTCTTTGCCAACAATTCTCCCACCTCATCCTCCTCCTCCTCCTCCCATCAGGTCATTTTTTCTATTCTTTTTATCATCTGCATCTGCTTATTTTTACTTCTGATTCTTATTTCCAATTATTGGAAGAAAGACAAAATGGAGCTTGATGGGTACTGTTGTTCATGTTAGATCTGATCCCTGCAAAATTCTGAATCTGGGGTTAATTGCTTTCATTAATCTTCATTGTGGGTCTGCCTTTTTTTTAATCAAATGCACCCAAATAAAATTAGGTTAAAGAAATAACCAATTTTTAGTAGTATATAGTTTCTATAAGCCTGAAAAACTTATGTTTTATCTAGGTAGGAAGATGGAATCTTTTAAGAGCTCAACAAGCTTCATTTGCAGTATTTTTTCTTATTTTGTATGTCTAATTATTTTTTAAATTAGGGACATTACCAAGCATTAAAATATTTTTTCCTCATAATGTCTCATGCCTTTACTTTTTGCAGCTATCACACCTCTATCCAATGATAGAGTATGGTAAAACAAAACAATGTGATTATTTTTTATTGAGGAAGAGAGAATTATTATTAATCAAAGTGACACTAATTGTCATTTTACAACCATACCGGAGTGAATTTGAACCCAATCTCTTCATTTTACAATGTTAAACTCTTAGTCCTAAGCGGACATCTCATGGATAACAATGTGATTATTATCCATTATGTTTCAAGTGGAAAAATAGTCACCTTACTTTCCTATTTATTTTTCTTTTAGTTTAACTTTGATATGTTATTTTTGTTTGTGCAGGCTAGTAGTCCTTATTCTAAAGAGGGTAAACCTTTGTCTTCATATTTATCTTACATTATCCCCTCAATTAACTTTGATGGATCAAACACAAGCAAGCATCAAAATGATCATAAAGCAACTCAATCGTCTTCTTCCGGATATACTTATGAGGATTTTGAATATCAGGATGTTCCAACAGATAAATATGTCGATTGTAACAACATCGATTTAGTGAAAGACGAAGTTATTAATGAAGACCAGACCTCTACAAGGAGCAGCAGTAGTTCTGAGGTTTTTGAAGAAGCAAATGGGCAGCAAACTCCGAATTCTTCAAAGAAGTCTACAATCAACCTTAGCGATGATTCTACTTTTATAACTCCTGAGTTGTATGAGTTTTTCGAATCATGCCTCCCTAATATAGTAAAAGGATGTCAATGGGCCTTACTTTATAGGTAACTTTGCTCTCTAGTTTTTTCAGTTGATGCATTGAAGAGTATTACATTATTGTTTTATTTAAATATTGATTCAACATTTTTTCTTTATATTAAGGGCAGTACGTTGAAACATGGAATATCACTACGTACTCTTATTCGCAAGAGTGCTGAACTCTCTGGTCCTGGTTTGCTGGTATGTCTACCTTTCTGAGCTAAAATGCTTGTCTCCTTTTTATGTCGTTCATAAGATATTTGAGTAAACACCTAAAATGGTCCTTGAAATTGTAGGACTATATCAATCTAGCCACTCAACTTAATGATATTCCAAAATGGTCCATGAAATTGCAAAACTTTAATCAAATTTGTCCCACTGTTGATATTTGTGACTAGAATGACATTAAGTTAGTAATATTGGGGATGAATTTGAAACCAAGTGAATAATGTCAGTGATGCTTTTGAAAACATTTAGCAATTTCAGAGATCGTTTGGGATTATTGCGAATACCTAGACTAGGTTGATACAACCCTACAATGTCAAGGACTAACTTGTGTATTTTCTCTGATATTTAGTGATAGTACTAGTAGATCAATGTATAATTCTTTTGTTGAAAATGGATTTATTATCTTTTTGTAAAACTGATAGATTGTTGGAGATATGCAAGGTGCTGTATTTGGTGGGCTGCTAGATTGCCCTTTGAATCCTACAGCAAAGAGAAAATATCAAGTATGTTATCTCCATTTTCATCACAGAAAATGATTCTTTTAGAAGGCACTTCTTCGCCTTGAAGTATGATTTTCATTTTCTTTACTTTGGTTTTAGGGGACAAACCAAACTTTTGTCTTTACGACTGTATACGGTGAGCCAAGGCTGTTTCGACCTACTGGTAAGGCATATGCATATTACACATATATGCTCTTCTCTCTACTTTTGATCACAGAGGAATTACTGCATTTCGTTTGTTTTACAAATATGTGCTCTTCATTCACTTATATGCTTTATCATCACAATACCTTTTGAGTTGTTTCTTTGAACTTGTGCTGTTTTGATTTTATAAATTTATGTGCAGGTGCAAACCGATACTACTACATGTGTTTGACTGACTTACTTGGACTTGGTGGTGGGGGTAATTTTGCTTTATGTTTAGATGGAGATTTGTAAGTACTGCTTTAATTCTGTTTATCTTCTTTCATTACATTGTACTCATAGTTAATGTTATGGAAACTTGATTCTTGAGACTAAACACAATGTTAACAATTAAGAACTAAGCAACTAAAACAATCAAATGAGAAGAGAGGATTTATCGAGGTTTAGAGCAATGATCTCCTACGTCCTCACTAATTAGCTGTCCGTATTGATCCTTGATGAAACTCACAGAATTACAAGTGGTTGATTGAGAAATTGTTCAATCCAATTCACTCACCAAACTCAGTGTTTATCACTCCTGATCAATCTCGATACAATTCAATGTACTAGAACTCTAATCATCACAAGCTAAGGCTTATATAGTCCCTTTTCACAAGTTAGTTACAATTTGGAAACAGCCATAACTACCCAAACCAACTAGCTAATAACAGAAAAGTTCAACAGCACAACACTAATAGCTTCATAATTCTCATTCTAACTAACCACCTATTTGACGATCCACTAGATACTACAGTTAAAGTACCACTGGTGGGATCTTTTCTTAATTCTATCTTTCATGTTGAATAGGTTAACCGGAACTAGTGGACCATGCGATACATTTGGAAACTTGTGTCTAGCTCATAGTCCTGAGTTTGAGTTGAAGAATATTGAGGTAATTCTCTTACCGCTGACGTCTGTTATTTAGCCTACAACAAGTTATTAAGTGGCTTTCCATAGTTCATAATATGCCATACTTTGATTTCATCCATTATATATTTTCTACCACCTATTGTTCTTACATTCTTAAAATTAGTTATGATATGTATCATAATTTATGACTTATTCGCCATATTGCTTTGATGTACAGTTGTGGGGTTTTACACATGCTACGCAAGGCTAAGATTCCTTTATTTGGATTCCAATAGAAGCTCTCTCCTGTTTTTTTCTTCTACTCTTCATATGTAGTTTAGCTTACTTCAAGAGGGTGACTGATTACACTTACGTGATTGATCTATTTGATATATGTCAAACATGTCTCATGTTGTTGTCACATGTCAGTAGATTGTATGCTTAAAAATTCTTTTTTTTTTACTTCCGAAAATTTGCGTTTGTGGAAGTTTGATGCATGGGTGGAAGACAAGAATATTGTATAGTAGATTATGTAAGGTATGGAATCTACTCGCTACAATTAGTTTGGTTTTCCAATTTGATTTGACAATGTAGACAAATCATAGTAGCAATTCATGTGGTGCGCATGCACGAATGTTTTACTAGTTTGATGAGTGTAAAGGAGTGTCACCACTCACTAGCAATGTAACAATTGACGAATGTTTTACTAGTTTGATGAGTGTAAAGGAGTGTAAAAAAATTGGATGTTTATTGTTAAGTGAGAACAATGTTATAGCCTCAGGCATAAATTATTAAACATTAGATGCAATTCTTGATATTGTAATTTAATTGGCAGAAGCAACAATTCATGTCTGTACCAAAGTTATTGATCAGATTATAATTATTCAGTTAACTCTTATTCTTTATGTAATGTTATTGCAATTTCTCTCTTGGCAAATGCAGTTAATTTAAACTTGTACACTTTTCATTACTTAAATCTCTACTTGATAAACAAATAAGAACCATCATGGGAAAATTTAAGTACTTGCTTTCATATATATGACCTCCTACGTACGGTTTTGGCTTTTCTCTCTTCTCCGACGCCATTTTTTCTCTCCAAACTTGCTTATCATGCAACATTTGCCCATATATATATATATAATATACTTTTTTTTCTTTCCATTTGTACGTTAAGAAAATAAATACAAATATTGCGACTATCTAACCATGTGAAATTATTGAGATATTGTAGAAACTGATATATAACAAAATAACGTAATAGTAAAGTGAACCAGATGCACGTGTAAAAAATTTCATACTGATTGTACATATTAATTAAATCCTACTATAAAACCATAACTACTGTATCTGTATTATTTTTTTATAAATACACATCATTTTCAATATAATATAATTTAATGTTAGCACTTACCACGAATATATACGTAGTTTAATTTAGTTTCACACGCAAGGAATATAGACGCTTAGCGAGAGAGAAAAAGAAACAAAGTAAAATATCATTTATGTCCCTTAAAATTAGGATAGTAATTTTGTTGTTTAAAATAATGTTAGGTAATTGATTATGCCCTTCAGTTTGTGTGAAATGTTGTTAAATTGATGCACCTTTCACAGAGTGAGTAATCAACATATATAAATGGTGCATTTGGACAGATAGCTTATAAAATAGCGTAAATAAAAATAGTTTAACAACATATATACATTCTACGATTATAAAAATAAAAAAAAATAAAAAAAATCTAATGAGCGTTTAATAAAACCCGTAAGAAGATCGGTTAAAACATATCAATGCAATAGCTTGGTGATAAATATGCTAAGAGACACTAAAATTAGTTAATTTGTAGAATTTAAAAAAAAAAAAAAAAAAAGGAATTTATGTAGAAATAGTACTGTTTCATGGGACCATTGAGTCACAAACAGGGTTTGAAAATCAATCGCGAGTGGAGAATCAAGC
>JBBPBR010000005.1:2361869-2384701 GCA_037974775.1 Cicer pinnatifidum
TTTTAATGTTTTTCTGTATAATACTCTTAGTCATTTATTATTTTATTCCATTTATTGATTTATATATAGTAAATAAATACGAGCATTATTGATAAAACAATAATTAATATTGTATTAAATTTTAAAAATATAAATAAAAAACTAAATTTAGTAATATTATTTATTTGATACTCAATCTAGAGATATTATCAAATAGTATTTAAGAATGTGTCACTAATTTTTTATAGAATATTTTTAATTTTTCTTTTGTTTTTCTAATAAAGAAAATTTATGGCGACCAAATGATGTTTTAGTTGAAAGTAGAGAAGAGAAAATCTTAGGATTTAGTGAATATTTACAAATAATTTATTTTTACCCTCTTCAAGTAACATTAGTAAAATTTTAATTTGTATATATATACACGAATACTATAAAATAGTTAGGGTATATTATTGGAACGACTTGATAATTGAGGCGAGACAGTTAAATAATAAATTGATAAAGTATTCGTGAAATTCAATTATCATCCTTAATAGAATAGTAACAATACTAATCGATAACATTAATACAATGTAGTTAGATGCAAATGAAAGTGTTGTGAAAATTGAATGAAAATAAGTGATAATAAATGGAATAAAAAGAAAAAGAAATGTAGTGAGAATCTACAAGTAGTGGCAGCAGCACCTTTGGGTTTAGTGGAGTCACATTTGACATAGATAGATATTATCGTGCGCACCAGCTCATAAGTCTGTGACTTTCCTGAATTTCTCTTTCCATGTTGGAATTGTTTGGGTACACTCTTGGTCATCAATGAACAACAATGAACAACAATGAAGTGGGTCCCATCTTTCTGATTCTTTCGTGTGTATGAATGAAACTGAAACGAAAACAAACACCTTCTCTCCTCACTTGCATTCAATGTACTCATTTTCCAACCATCAAGCGCGTCCAAACCAAACCTCATATCCATATCTTCATTCTTTCACTTTCACCGTTTCTCTTGCTTTGGTTTATAGTTAGTTTTCCTTTTTCATTATTTTTATTATTATTATTTTTATTTTCTCTCAATCAAATACAGTTAGCATTGCACCTTTTAACTGAAATTATTTTAATTATAAAAAAACTCTACTAGTATTTTGGAACCTAGTAATCCGTATTTTAGTATTTTCTTGCGGTGGTTGTTTTCTTGTTTGCTTAAATGATCTTTGTTTCCCATGTGATCATTTTGTTTTCTTTCTTCAACTTTCCCTTTCTCCATTTTCTGTTTATTTTCTCTCCTCTTTCCTTTGCTTTTGCCTTCAAAATAAGCTCCAATTTTTAGGATTTTCAGTTTCAGCTACTACTTCTCTTCGGCTTCTTGGTGGCTTTGTACTCACTTTGTTCAGGTTCTCTTTGCTCTTCCCAGATCCAGCTCCACCTTAATTAATCCGGTAATTATAAAGTTCATATTCTTTTATTAATTTTATTAGTATTATTGCTTTTGTGTTTGTTTGTTTTTTGTCTTTCTTTATTGAATTTGTTGAACAATTTTATTGGAGAACTTTCCGGCTTTTTGTTCGTATGGATGCATTTTGGTTGATTTATGTTATTAGAAGATTAGTTGACTTTGCCCTTTTGAGATTTAAGGTTGTAACTTGTAAGATATGGGATGGTTTCAACCTTGTTCTTTTCTTCATCCTCACTTATTTTAAAGAATCTTTGCCTTTTCATTTTTGTTACAAGTAATATAGAGATAGTAAAGTATTGTTGTTTTAATCAAGTGGTAATAAGCTTCACTTAATGATTTAATTTTGACTGGAACAATTTTTGACCAGACTTAACTTATGTCTCAGTCGAATTATGGATTACGAATGTCACATTCCCCTAGATACCGGAGGGTTAAGACTAAAAAAATTATTGTTGTTTTCGTAATTAGTACAGGTAAATGAACTATTGGTCAAATTTAATCATGGAATCTACTTCATTCACTAATATGCAATATTATGGATTGCAGGCTGCATTCTCTGCATATCTCTTTCTGTCTTTTATGTTTAATTTAAATGTTTAAAATTGCTTGTCATGTGATGTTGAAAGCTTCCTTAAGCAACTCCAAAATTTATTATTTTGCATACATTTTCTTTTTAGGCATGTTATCCGTTTTCTTAAGTGTTTTTCGTCTTGTTCCTACAGATTACAGTTGTAGAACAATGACGTTGAGAGAAGGTTGTAATCATTAATCCTGAACAGTAGAGGTAGAAGATGGAAAATGTAAGCTTATGGATTCAAAAAGAAGGCCAATGGAAAAAAGATTCATTGCTAGACTTATGCAGTAGTGATAAGGAATTATCGGATGAAGACTCTTCAAAGTCACATCTAAAGAAGTTGATTAAAAGGTCAAACTCTCATTCATCAATATCTGTAAATGCCATCCAATCACAAATCAGTAGAGTTTTCTTCAAGGGTTTATCTTTTCGAAATGTTCATGGACTTGACAATAGGATTCCAAAGCATATGGTGAGTGTGGACGAGAAATATCTTCGTCGCTGCCTCGAATTGATACATAACTGCGCAGTTAAAGCAGCTAAATGGAACATGCCTATGAGCTTAAGAGCTACAAACATGGCAGTTTTATCAGAAAGCTTCAATACAGGTCAATCTTTCGACGGAAACATACATGATCCGCGACATTTTGTCTTTGATTGTCCAGTGGCCGCTGAGACCCGCAGAGTAGTTATAAGTACGGATAATGGAGAAGAATGGAGTTTAGGTACAGTTATGGGAAGCAAGAGTATGATAAACATATTGAATAGTG
Organism: Cicer pinnatifidum; assembly: GCA_037974775.1. Classification (NCBI taxonomy): domain Eukaryota; kingdom Viridiplantae; phylum Streptophyta; class Magnoliopsida; order Fabales; family Fabaceae; genus Cicer; species Cicer pinnatifidum. Next base: position 2,364,640 of record JBBPBR010000005.1, read on the forward strand.
CTTTGCTTCAGAAATTTGGTGCTTTGGATCGTAATGACAATTTGAACAGGATGGATTTCTCTGATTCTAAAGGATTAGTATGCTATGATTTTATGGACTCTTCTAGCGGTCTCAGTATCTCTTCGTCGTACAAACATGAAAAGGAAACACCGTTGGCGCGGAATCATAAGTATGGATCCATTCCTGTTCATAAAAGGCTTGCTTCCACTTCTAGCGCCACCTCTACTTGTTCTGACTGGATGTCTTCAACTTCAACTTTGTCTCAGGGAATGATCCATTCTACATGGAATGAAGGGATTCCTCATTTTGTTTTTTCCGCCGACGATCAGAAAGAGGTCTATGTAGCAAAATTGAGGAAGGTAGAGTCATCAGACGATAAGGCTTTGGACTATGTGTATCAGTTTCACATAAACAAGGGTGGTCAAAAGGGTCGTGATCGTGAGATTTCTAACAATGATTTGCCGCTTGTTGGGAAGATGAATGTATCAACAAGTTTCACCCTCTGCCAGAATAATTGTAAAATAATGGAGACGGAGTTCACGTTATTCCATAACATTGAAGTTTATGACAAAGAAATGCACACATCAGAGTATTCTCCCATGGAGAACAAAGGGCTAAAGAAAAAAGTTTCACAAGTTTTCAGAACTAATCCATCATCAAAACACAAAACACTCTCAAAATCAGGCGGACCGAGTGCTGTAGCTGAGAGTTGTAAATGGGATCCACATGCTCACGGTGGAATCAATTTATTAGACACTAACGTTCCTCCGAATTTCGAGATGGCTGCCATTGTTGTAAAAGACCATGTTCCTTGTAATAGGCCAGAAAAAATAGGAGGTTGGGGATTAAAATTTCTCAACAAATCTGAATTAAATAAAAGCCCATTGCCTTTTGAAAGTTGTAATAATCAAAATAATGGTGACTGCTCATCTAGCATGAGCATTCTGATTCCAGCAGGCCCTCATGGCGGGCCTAGAACCAGAAACGGTGGCCCGTCCAGTCTGGTAGATAGATGGAGATCTGGCGGTCACTGCGATTGTGGTGGTTGGGATGACGGATGTCCACTGACAGTACTCCACAAAAGATCTAGCAAAGCCGAGGTTCTGTCTCAAGTAGATGCGAAAGGCGAATGCAAGTCGGTTGATATAGTTACTCAGGTTTGTTTACGTCACATATTCGATTTGACAACAATATTTTTTGAAAGGTTAAGCTAATTTTATTGTTATATTATTGATATGTACAGGGTTCAAATGATAGCAGCGCCACATTAAGGATGGTAAATGTTCACGATGGTCTATATTATACTCATTTCCACCCACCTCTCTCTGCACTACAGTCTTTCTCCATTGCCGTGGCTATAATTCATATGCAAAGTCCTACTCTTCGGCCGAACATTGCACAGGAACTGTCATAATAATACAAGTAAAACGTTGAGTTTATTTACAGCCACAATTCTCTTACTGTATTATAAATGCAATTCGAGAGAAGATTCTTGTTTTTAATTATTATATAAGTGATTCAGGTTTTGTTCCTATGTTTAGGGCTGTTACTTTTCATACTGTCAGATGTTATCTTATTTAGGAGAACTAGCTATGTTTGTCTTTTCTGACAATTCGTAGAAAAGATCAATTGTAACAATCTTTTTCCTCATTCTTTTTTTGTTGAAGAGGATAGAATGTAAAAGGGCTTGATGGAGATAATTTAGTAAATTGTAGCATTGATATTATGTTTTGTCATATTTGTTGATGAGAAGTGGAATTAGCACCTAATTATTTTATTTGAAGATAGCTATGCAAACTTTATAATGGATTGTTTACTCGTGACATTTTGACATGAAGTATATTGGAGATTTTGTTTCATCTAAGTTCTTCTGCTGGTAAATGAATTATGGCAGTTCCAACTTTTTTGATTGGAAACTCTATGCAGTTTTACTCATGATCCAATTGCTACCTCTAACAGCATGTGTGAACAGTGAGATAATTGTAAGCGCTCAATGGCTAGTTGTAAACTCAGATACTTTGTATGTACTATATGTATTCAACCCTAGATTTTGAGCTACAATGCTGAATTGCTGATTCATCCTCCTTTCACTTTTAGTTCATTGTAACACCGACGACTTGATGCACATTTTGTCAGCTTTTCTTTTTCAGAAACTTATCTTTTGATAGGACCAAGCATGGAGACTAGAGTTCACATCAGGCATCTCAGCAAGGTACATGCTTGCATCTTCTGCAGAATGCGACTAAGTTCACTGTTGTTATCTAATTTCTACTTTTTAACAGGTGGCGACAGAGAGATAATATATAAGGGTTTTCTGGGTTAATTTAAAAGAAAAGGCAAAAAAATAATGTGATATTTGTCACGAATTAGGGTAGTAATTGATAAGTAAATTCTTAAATTATGCAGTAATTGACTCAATAATGATTTTTGTACACTCTATATAATGTGCCTGTATGCTTCCGAAGGAGAAAGATATACACACGTAACCCTTTTGTCAACTTTAAAACTAGATCAAATGTGATCACAGGTAACCAGTTACTAAGTCTGTACAGTATTTAATAACCAAAATGTAGTTATTTTGGTTGATTAAGCATAGATTGGTCGTATTTAGCATTGTGACTTGAATCTAGCAAATAATATTCCATCCTTTATGTGATTTATTTGGTTAAGGTTCTTTATAATATTTGACATTTGTGCTATTGTTTTTCTACACTGATTACTCTGTTGATTACTCTGTTGATTGTGATGTTAGCTTCCTCAATGATAAACAATGTCACTAGTAGACACTAGGTATTACCTTAAAGCCTAGGCCAAAACAAAAGGTGAACTTATATATATTTCTATACCTCGGTTGCACTGATGCTGCTAATAAGAAGAAATTAACCAGTAACATACAGTAGTGTAGTGGACTATCCCCTTTGTTGTTAGCAATTTCTTTTGGAGAGCTTTTCCTCATCTCAAATGTAGTATCAGTTACTAAGTCTGTACAGTATTTAATAACCAAAATGTAGTTATTTTGGTTGATTAAGCATAGATTGGTCGTATTTAGCATTGTGACTTGAATCTAGCAATAATATTCCATCCTTTATGTGATTTATTTGGTTAAGGTTCTTTATAATATTTGACATTTGTGCTATTGTTTTTCTACACTGATTACTCTGTTGATTGGTCCAACTTTTCTGCGGTTTGGTTTTGGTGAGGCTTTGCTGCAATTCTGTGAGAATGAAACAAGCAGGAATACCATCAGTTTGGAAACAAGCAACTAATCTGACAAAATTATGGTCTTCCTACTATTACTATGTTTTGCACTAATACTAAAAAGTTTTATGTTGAGACTAATTTATGCTAATTTATTGAGTGTCACTATATAATTTTGTTCATATCTTATTTTTTTCAACATGAGACATGGGTTTTATCTAATACACCTTTCATTACTCAATCTTTCTTGGACTTGATGTAATACGGTGAGTGGTTTGAATGGAATTGATTTGTTGTTAAAGTGTCTCAATCAAGATCACAAATTATAAACAATGTCCAAGCGAAGTATAAATAAGTAACCCAATGTCCAATTTTGGGTTTATGTTGAAAACTGAACTACTCAGGTGTCTTCTCCTTATTGTAATTGGTCCGTTTCCACACTGGCAAAGGTTCCTAAAACTTTTTGCAAGTCCTACTCTCCTTGTGATGTTAGCTTCCTCAATGATAAACAATGTCACTAGTAGACACTAGGTATTACCTTAAAGCCTAGGCCAAAACAAAAGGTGAACTTATATATATTTCTATACCTCGGTTGCACTGATGCTGCTAATAAGAAGTAATTAACCAGTAACATACAGTAGTGTAGTGGACTATCCCCTTTGTTGTTAGCAATTTCTTTTGGAGAGCTTTTCCTCATCTCAAATGTAGTATCTTTCAAACATTTCTTGCGTTGTGTGGACATGGCATTCTCCTTGCTGTTTGGTTTCAGTTTCACACTTTCTACATTAGTCCCACCTCGGAGAGTCAGAGAAACAACAAGTAACCTGTCAGATATAAAACCAGCTGCCAGCACTAGTTTTAAGCATACCTTTCTCGGCCTTTTGGCTAAGATCAAGTGTAGTATCTGTTCTTATCAGTTTAATATCTGATATGTGGGCCAATGGTCCACACGATATTAAATTTATTTCTTGAGGGGGAGAGTCTACTACAATAGCTTGCTATTGGATCTCTTGTGTGTCGCCTTTGTGTTGCACTATTGCATTGGCTTGGCGCACCCCACCAATTAAGTTAAAGTTAGTTTGCATTGTTCTTTTAATGGATGTTATCCTATGACTCGTGTTAATAATTAATTTATATTTTGAATATGTATCTATAACAATCTTGCCTTGTAGTTTAGACTCTTAAGGTGTTTTAGAAAACCTTTAATGATTGGAATGCGGAATTTGTCAACACAATAACCTTGCTTTATGTTGAAAGCCTTGTAATCTGATCAAAACCTTTAGCTCCCATCATTTCTCTTTACCAATATCATTGGGCTTGAGTAAGAACTATTGTTGGGTTTTATTGTACCCTAGCTCAACATTTCAGCCACATGTTTATCTATCTCATTCTTTGAAGGTGAGAGTACTTATAGGGCCTTACACTCTTACAATTCGATGGATTGTACCCTCTTTGATATGAATCATGTGGCAACCTCTCTTGCAGTATTCTTGAATGCATTTTTTGTGGCCATCACCGTGAATTTGTTAGATGTGGTTAGATGAATTCATAATTCACTATCCAATGTTTGAAGAGAGAATTGTTAGAGACTTGGACAGTTGTTGCATTAGAGTTGAGAAAGAAATAAATATTATACCACTGATAATTATGTCCCACATTGGCTAGAAGACATATCAAGTGTCGAGGTCTTGGTTATAAAATAAGGGTTTATTGACTAAACGAAGCATACCTTTCTCGGCCTTTTGGCTAAGATCAAGTGTAGTATCTGTTCTTATCAGTTTAATATCTGATATGTGGGCCAATGGTCCACATGATATTAAATTTATTTCTTGAGGGGGAGAGTCCACTACAATAGCTTGCTATTGGGTCTCTCGAGTGTTGCCTTTGTGTTGCACTATTACATTGGCTTGGCGCACCCCACCAATTAAGTTAAAGTTAGTTTGCATTATTCTTTCCATTGTTATCTTATGGCATACATTTTTAAATCTATTAGAAGTTTTTAATAATTCTTTCTTGGCCTTTGGAGCTCAAAAATGTTATAGAAAGGACGATGTTGCTTTTTGCCTAACATTCAAATAATAAAATAAGTTTTCGATGATATTTCCCATCTTGTCCACATAGTTTTTATTTCTCTCTCCAATTTGTAGTTTTCTTTTAAGCATATAAGAAATTTCATATTACAAATCTTCATTTTGTTACTTGCCGGGTTAAATTACACTATAGAAAAATATTTTGCTCCGTGTATTTAATCCAACAACTCTTCAATCATTGGAATGAGTAATTTATCCAACACAATAACCTTGTTCGATGTTGAAAGCCCTATAATCCATACAAAACCTTTAACTCCCATCATTTTTCTTTACCAATATCATTGGGCTTGAGTAAGGACTATTGTTAGGTCTTATTGTAACCTAACTCAACATTTCAGCCACATGTTTTTCTATCTCATTCTTTGAAGGTGGGGGTACTTATAGGGTCTTACACTCTTACAATTCGATGGATTGTATCATCTTTGATATGAATCATGTGGCAACCTCCCTTGCAGTATTCTTGAGTGCATTTTTGTGGCCATCACCCTGAATTTGTTAAATGTGGTTAGATGCATTCATAATTTACTATCCAATGTTTGAAAAGAGAATTGTTAGAGACTTGGACAGTTGTTGCATTAGAGTTGAGAAAGAAAGAAATATTATACCACTGATGATTATGTCCCACATTGGCTAGAAGACATAGCAAGTACCAAGGTCGTGGCTATAAAACAAGAGTTCATTCACTAAACAAAACATACCTTTCTCGGCCTTTTGGCTAAGATCAAGTGTAGTATCTGTTCTTATCAGTTTAATATCTGATATGTGGTCCAATGGTCCACACGATATTAAATTTATTTCTTGAGGGGGAGAGTCCACTACAATAGCTTGCTATTGGACCTCTTGAGTGTCGCCTTTGTGTTTCACTACTGCATTGGCTTGGCGCACCCCATCAATTAAGTTAAAGTTTGTTTGCATTATTCTTTCCATAGATGTTATCTTAAGACATACATTTTTAAATCCATTAAATTTTTAATAATTTTTTTTTTTGATTATGTATCTATAACAATGTTGCCTTGTAGTTTTGGACTCGGGGCTCAAAATGTTATAGAGAGGATGACATCGCTTTTGCTTAGCATTCAAATAATAAAATAAAGTATTTATTTTTTATATTAAAGAAAATAAAGAGATCCACAAATTCAGTTTCCGTGGTATTTCCCATGTCGTCCACATAGTTTATATTTCTCTCTCCAATTGTAGTTTTCTTTTAAGCATATATGAAATATCATATTACAAATCTTTATTTTGTTACTTGTTTGGCTGAATTACACTATAGAAAAGTATTTAGCTCCGTGTATTTCATATAACAACTCTTCGATCATTGGAATGAGGAATTTGTCCAACACAATAACCTTGATCAATGTTGAAAGTCCTATAATCTATACAAAACCTTTAACTCCCATCATTTCTTTTTACCAATATCATTGGGCTTGAGTAAGAACTATTGTTGGGTTTTATTGTACCCTAGCTCAGCATTTCAGCCACATGTTTATCTATCTCATTCTTTGAAGGTGAGGGTACTTATAGGGCCTCACACTTTTACAATTCGATGGATTGTACCCTCTTTAATATTAATCATGTGGCAATCTCCCTTGCAGTATTCTTGAGTGCATTTTTTGCGGCCATCATCAAGACATAAAGAAAATAAGAAAAAACATCCAATTTAAGTGACATCAAGTGGTACAAATCACAATGCGAGTAATTTTCTTTAACTTAACATAATTAACATAATGATTTCAACAAGAACCCTATAAATTACTTAAAAGCATCAATAATTCACTCTCATTTCAATCTCTAATCCCCAAATCTTCCACCTACAAAAGTTTACTACCCCACTCACGCATGCAAGAGAAAGGGGAAGAGAGCCCACCTCTGAGATTATTTTCAGAAAAATAGTGATGAAGGAGATGGTGATTTTGTGCCTTTTCTTCCTTAGTCTCTAACAAGAAATATTTTACTCCTAATCTTTCTCTTCTTCCCTTTAATTTAGACAAGCTTTTTCCTTTCTTCTCCTTTCCCTTCTATGTGCCCATTTTCTTTCCTTCTATGCTTCTTTTCTTTGTTTTGTGAAAAAGATTTTTTATTTTATTTTCTCCCTAAGTGTAAGAGAGTTAAGTGTCTTTGTCTGTATAAGTGGGGGGAGGGGCTTTTCACAAATTACTATTTTATACTCGTATAAAAACATTAATTGAATTATTTAAGGTAAAGAGAGGTGTTACAATACTTTTATCATTTAGTATGTTTTTGAGTTAGCGTTTGCAAATGTACTTTAATTAAAATTTTGTTTTCTCTAACGTTATTTATGTTTGGATGTTTTTCTTCAAACATTCAAACATGTTCTATAAAATAAAACTTATTTGTACTATATAGTCAAAAGTACTTTAAAATGTGAATTATCATGATTCATGAATCTGCTCCATTATTTCATCTCATAAGAGGTGGAATACGTAGTGGGATAAACGTAAATTTGGGATAAAATTAATTTTGCTAAATGAAAATTAATAAAAACAAACAAACATAATGTCAACCCCATTCTTCATTGCAAACTTAAGTTTAGTGTTGTGTGTGAAAAACTAAACATGCTCTTGGTTATAAGGAGAAACTTGAAGTCAGTGTGTAGTAGCAAAACTGAAGGAGAAATTTGTGAGAGTGTTCGATGTGGGAACTAATACCAGGAGCTGCAAAATTGCTTTAGTTTGTAGTAGCTATAAATAATGAATTGTTTAACCGATGGTGCATTGAATATTATATTTTGGCTTTTGAAGATAAGATTTTCGTTTTGATTTTGTGGTGGAGATCTCTCCAGGGGAAGATATAGTGTTAATAATGGTGGAATTAACTGTTTATTATTTTTACAACAAGATATTTTTGATGATTTTGATTTTGAAGATTCATGATTTTGTAAGTGAAAGTATATTGAAATTCAATTGTGATTGGTTAGTACCACGTCAACTAAGAATGAAACAAATGTGAAATATTTAAGAGAGATGATTCTTATATGTATTATCTTATGATAACATTTTGGATGGAGATGGACAAATTTTGAAATGCCTTTTTATGTGGTTGATTTTGAGTTTATTATTTATGTTCATTTTTTAAAACAATTTCGGATCCGCAACTATGAGTTCTTTTGACTACTATTATCTTTTTTCTTATAAACTTGGATATCTTTGTCAATTGTGTGACACCCCTTTTAAAACTCATCAATGCCTTCTACGTTATAGGAGTTAGGAAGGTTTTAGTTTATCATATATTTCTTGCCATGCTTTCTTTAGTGAAGAAGTTAAGGAAGTGATTTATCATATGCATCCACTAAATGCGCTAGGTTTAGATGGACTTCCTATTTCCTACCCCTTTTCACCAAAAATTATGGCATATTGTGAGTAAGGAGATTCTCTCTTCTGTGTTGAGAATCTTAAATGAGGCCAGATCTCTAAATAGCATTAACAAGTATTTAATTGTTCTTATCACCAAATGCAAAAGCTCAACATCTCTTAAACAGTTTAAATTCATTAAAATAAGAGGTCTTTTGATTAAGTATAAAATGTTTTGGAAGCATTTTTATTTTGGTGGCTTTACTCATGGATCGGCTCTGCTTAAAAGTGCAAAATCAAGAGGGATATACTAGAATTTCGAGGCTTTAGTGACTTCAATAAGTCATCATTGGGAAAAGAGTGTTGGATGATCTTTTTCCTAGAGGTGATTTTATGAAGTCCAAAGTGAGATATCAACCTAATTATGCTTGGCCTTGGAGGAGTTTAATGTATGCCAAGGAATTTGATTGAATTCGGTGCAAATGGGTGATAGGTGATGTAAAACACGTTAATATTTGTGGCAACAATTGGGGGTCTAACAAAGAAACACAGTTTCAAAGTCTCCAGGTCCTTGTTCAACATGCTTAGGTCAGTGAGCTTATTGATGCAGATACAAAGCAATGGAATCAAGATTTAATATCTCTGAAACTTCCAGCAGGTTCACTCAATGTGGTGAGCTAGCTTATCACCTTTTGAAAGAAGCAGAAGTAGTTGGAGAATCATAACATAATATAATGTTATAATCCCAACAAGTAAAACCCTTGATTTCCAGCGATTTTACATTGCCAAAATCTTGTGGTAATAATAAATTAGCAAGTGGGCTTAACAGTCTGCGATACCAAAACATCATAGTACAAAGGAAATGAAACCGAGCCGATAATATAAACAAGAATTCCAACTTCTAAGTATATATCCTTCTTGATTCCCTTTTTATGCATATTCATTGATCAAAACGTGTAGCAATATCTTTTGGAGAGCTTCTCCTCATCTCAATTATAATGTCTCTCGTACATTTCTTACGTTGTGTGGACATGGCATTCTCCTTGCTGTTTGGTTTCAGTTTCACACTTTCTACATTAGTCCCACCTCGGAGAGTCAGGGAAACAACAAGTAACCTGTCAGATATAAAATCAGCTGCCAGCAGTAGTTTTAAGCATACCTTTCTCGGCCTTTTGGCTAAGATCAAGTGTAGTATCTGTTCTTATCAGTTTAATATCTGATATGTGGGCCAATGGTCCACACGATATTAAATTAATTTATTGAGGGGAAGAGGCCACTACATTAGCTTGCTATTGGGCCTCTTGAGTGTCGTCCATGTGTTGCACTACAACATGGGCTTGGCGCACCCCACCAATTATAGTTCAAACTTTGTTTCAAATTTTATTCGAGCAGTGTTTTATTAATGTTAATAAAACAGCTTCTATGAATTGCTTAATGTGAATATTCATATAATTCGTTTGGATATGAACTAACTATTGTTTTTTGGTGGGACACTATATTAATGATGTTAGCATATTCACCCTGGAATTACTAGAGCATACAATTTCAATACATTATGAACATTAATAATAATACTGACTGATAATTAAAATGGAAATAATAAAGCATTTTTGACATTAAAATTTAAATATTTATTAATAAACTTCAAGCTGTTGAATCATTGTTCTAAAATTAGGTAGAAATTCCTGTACCATTAAATAAGGCAAAATTCACTAGAAAAAGTATTGTGATTGTGAAGATAACTAAATATAGAACATATGAATACGTAATAATACAACAGATAAACCCATCGGTAATCTGTAACTGGATTATGCAAGCATGTTATTTTTGTCATATTTTATATGCTAGTTCGTGGCTTTTAGAGGCATCTCATAAGCATGTTTTTCCTCAAAATAAAACTTTCTATTTAATTTTAAGGTTGTCAACCATGACATGAAAACATGGTGGTGCACATGAACGTTTGTAGCACTATGTTCCCTCCCACCCATGTGAGGTAACCTGGTATATGTCCTGGATCTACTGCAAAAATAAAAAGGATTATTCGGGTCTATTTATTTCCCCTTACTCTCCATACTATTTTTCCTTTTTTTTTTGTTCAAAAAAGAATATGGGGAGAGCACTTGTTTGGTGCTTGGTTTTCCTATGTTTTTTGATTTATTTAACAGTGGCAGACTGGAAAATGTTAAATCTGAAGACACTGAAGAATGCTTAGTTTATCTTAGTATCAGATGCAATCTGAAGAAAGATGGACAAGATGCTTGGATTTTTTACATTGATGATACTCTTCTTTCTATAGTACCTTTCTACAAGAATAATCTGTATGAATAATTCAGAATCCATCTTAGTTTACAAATCATTTTATGTTAATTGTATACTGTTTATTTGACGTAGAATTCTGACTGATGGGCCTTTTTACACTGACAATAGGGGAAACAAAATTAACGTGACAACCTTGGAGGAATGGATGAGCAAGGGTAAAGCTCCTGCTCTTGACTATTCATTGAAACTCTTCAATTACATTAAATCAAGAGGAATTCAGATCATTTTGAATTCTGGGAGGAGGGAGCATCTCAGATCAGCCACAATTGATAACCTTGTCAATGTTGGTTATCATGGGTGGACAGTCTTGTTTTGAGGTTAGTTCAACACAACTCTTCCTTTCTATATCTCTAACTAATTCTTATCTTTCTTTTGCTTCTCATAACCAAACTAAATCCCCCCACCTTTCATTGCAGAGATCCTGCTAATGAGTTGATGTCAGTGGCACAATACAAGTCTGAAGTGAGAAAACATTTAACTAGTAATGGCTATCACATTTGGGAAGTTTAGTTGACCAATTCAGCAGCATTGAGGGGAATCCAAGTGGTATGAGAGAATTCAAACTTCCAAAGCCAATGCACTATGTTGCCTAATTTATCATCTACTTTCCCATTATAAATTTCTAAAAGTTGCACTGGTGTTTAAAGAATGAATTCTCCATTTTCCTGGTAAATAAATACTCTATAAAGCTCTTAATTGCAAATCGGTTTTCTTCTTCAATCACCAAGCTTAGGTTTTGGTATCTCCGGACTACCAAAGAACTCCCAAGACAGTGCTTCTGCTAGACATCCATCCAAGCCGGTGTCTTCTGGCTTGCTAGTTGCTACATTGGCTTTTCATTCTAAGTTCTAAGTCCACCTTTTTATTAGGGCTTACAATGAATTATCTACTTCATTGGATCTTAGTTGTTAAGAATCTAAACCAGTGAAAGCAGACTCAAATCCTCCTGAGTAAGTTCAACTAAGTCAAGTATTCCTGCACCCTTTTTTTATTACTCAACTGATTTACATGTGATGTATATCACCATGATTCATCAACAAAATGTATTCATCTATATAACACAATTTATAAATTGTAAATCGACACTCTAATGCAAGTAATAGTTTATTCCTAAATTATGGAATTTACCATTACTGAGATTTGCCCTCTAAAACTTATTATAAGGACAGGTATGTATGTGCTATAGGTATAAATGTAGGGAAAAAGTATTTTAATTCTAATCATAACCAGTGCCTTTATGTTATTGACCAATTTAAAAATAAAATAAAATTGCAAATGGTGTATTTCACCATCCTACATAAAGCTTTCAAATTTCACGCTCCAACAAGGCAGGAAACAAAAGAAACATTCAGAACTCAAGTGAGTCGATAATAATAACTAGAAACTAGTTGAGTAAAACCCCATTTGTATTTCAATAGAATTTTAACAAATCTGGATTCTGAATTTGGAATAATGAGCCGAAACATTGAACATCATAAGAAAACCCAGTATACATACATATTTGATTGCCTAAATGCAACTAACTACTAAGAAGATTGAGAAGAGAGTTTAAGGCACTCAGCCTGGCACCTCCTAAGGCATATGTCATTCCAATTAGGTACTTGATGTTGGTTAACACAAACAGTGCGGGCACAAGCATCAGCACATGCATCAACATCTGACACACCACAAACAGTAACACAAGTATCAGGAATTGGATCTTTTGAGAATGAGCCAACCTTTTTCAACATCCTCTTTGAAGTGCAAACCCTTTCACAGACGAAAATTTCATCGGAACTCCTCTCTCTTCCTCTTGCACTCTTCAACTTCTGCTCTTCAGCATGCTTTTTCTTCAATCTAAAAGCTTGTCCTGCGACAACCACAGGGATCGCAGCCCCCAAAAGTGACCACCAAATTTCCCCCATCTTTGATACGACACAACTTCAACCGCTCTTTCTTCTAATTACTACGCTGCAGCACACCCATTCAACAGAAGAAACAACCAATTAGAAAATTTCAATGTTGATTTGTAAATCAAGACTAACAAAACAAATGTTTAGTTTGACTTTTGGATAAAATAAATTTGATTCTAGATGGGGCTGTGCATGGTTAACCAAATCATGTGAACCAACCCACATAATTAATCTACAATCTTGTGTTAATGGTGAGAATTTATAAGACTGAAAATCTTTCTATAGTGAAAGCATAATGATGAGCCTTTAGGGAAATGTCCCTCACAATCACTCCTTCTTCCCCTCAGCCTCACTCACAAGCCAACCTTGCTCATAATAGAAACTAAAGGGTATAAAGGTTGGGGCTTTTCTGCTTTGAATTGTTGTTCCTAATCTATCTAATAACAAGTGCTCGAGATGAGAAAAATCAGGGGAGGGGAATTCCGCAAATTAAAAGTGTATGTTAGTTTATTAATTAAAATGCAAAAATTGAAATTGAAATTAAAAATGAAGTGGAAGAGTGATGCAGGGTCGAAACCGAAATCACATAAGCAAAAATTGTGGAAGCTGAAAAAACAAATGGAAGTGGTCCACACAAGCCCATTTTCAAAACACTAATTAAGATAAAGGTGCATTATCATCATGCAACAATGACTAGTTGCAAAATCTTTTGCCAAAATATCGGAATGGAACGCTCCAATATTCCATTATTCATTTCTAGATTTTCAACAGATTAATGCGACGGTTGGTGAAACAAGATAAATATCTTATCGAAAGTTAAAAATGTGGCTAATTGATTTACAGGTCCTTTAGAATTAATCTACTATCTTCATAGGTTTCTATAGAACCTTGGTTCAGAAGAGCTAACTATTGAATCAACTGTTTCATTCTCAAACTTCCTACCCTTATTCAGTGTTATCAATAGCGGATTGCGGAAAATAGAGAAACACCAAAAATCCACTATGGGAAATAGCGGATAGCGTTCAAAGAAGATGCCCAGCTCCGCACAACATAGGGATTAGGACGCTTTCGGGAAGAACATAGAATAGTAGAGGATCCAGCATGCTAGCGGAGGCCGCATAGAGGTTTAAATAAGTAAATTATATATAAAAAAAGGCATGCTGCATACAAATAAAAAAGGGAATGGAGTCATATCATAGCTTATATATTGAAAGGTATACATATTACAGTGCATATAGGAATAATAGTCACCAATTCTTTAGTTTTTCTATCATAAAAATAGACCATGTTAAGCACTCATGCAAAATTTTAAGTTTTATTATTTCAAAAAAACTAAAAAACCAAATATTCTATTTTTTCCGCCATTCCCACTATTTCAGCTATCAGAAATTGGAATAGTGGCCACTATTGTCCTAATAGCGAAACTAGGATTGCGTAGCTGATTCATCAAAAACCGTTATGCTATAGTGCTATGCCGCCACTATTTGACAACACTGCCTTTACGAACATCAAATTCAAGTCTCTTCCCTATAAATCAGTACAAACCTATTTACACAATTATTTAAAGATGTGAATAAAAAGATAAGTACAAACAGAATAATCCCACATTTACATGATGATTTATTTCTAACAATCCGAATTTTCCTTCCAAGTTAAACATGGTGCAACATGTTGCATCTCTAAATGCAGATTTATGATATTGCTTAGATAACAAAATAATTGATTCTAGAGTTGCAGAATTGATTTTAACATGTTAAGACATGTTCGAAAATAATTAAATTTGCCTGCCACAAGTTGGAACTTTTGCCTCCATAATTGATTGTTAGCCTCAAAAACTCACTTTTAAACAAAATCAATTTAATCAAAATCAATTTTCATTACCACAAAACCATACATATAATCGAAGAAATTTCTAAAATCTACCAAACTAAAGTCCATCTCTCCAAGGAATCACACCCCACATCTCAATTTAACATTTCAACCATTTATTCGTAGTTGAATTGCATGCATTGATGAATGTACGACTAAGTAGAGAATAAATGAAGCAACAATATACAACTCAAGCTCATGTAATGTAATTGAAAAGTAAGAAATGGAATGAATCAAAAGCAGTTCCATATCGGTTTTCATCTTAAAATGAGAGAAGAAAAAGTACCTTTTTTAGCAGGAATCGGACGCGTGAGGTGGTGCGCGGTTGCCTGAGAGGAACGATAGTACCGAGAGAGAGATTAGGGATTCTGTATTTTTGAAAGAATTGAGTAGAATTGGATTGGGTGTTCAAACTTAAAACAAAAAAAGAGGTTTGTGTAAACCCTACCTATCACACTTGCCCAATCAAATATAATTCTTTCATTTTTTTTAGTAAGAAAAAACTTTTATTTTTCTCCAAAGTTTATAATGTAAGTCTAATTTTAATTTTCGTTATATTATTTTTATCAATTTCGGTTTTTCTAATTTAAAATTTAACAGTTTTAATATTTTATTATAATATTTTAATTATAAAATAGTGATATGTTATATTTTAAATAATGTAATATGTGATATAATATTTATAGAATTGCCATAAAATTTTATAAAATTTTAATTTCAACTTCATAAATTTTTTATTTTTATAATTTAATTAGTGATATATGGATAATTAATATATCTACATGAGTTTTATGTCATGAGATCGTACATTATTTTAAATATATCAAATTATTATTTTTTATATCAAAGTTGAAAATTAATTATTTTGTTTTAATATCTACTAAAGTTTTATGATAATTTTATAAGATTTAAAAAAGAAAATATAATTTTTATTATAAATACTAAAAATAAAATATTAAAATTTTATAAAAAAAATTATTTATGTCAAATAAAAATTAAATATTAAAATTACAAAATAATAATTAAAAATATATTTGCAAGTTAGTTTTTAGAAGATTGGATTTTTAAAAATGAGAGTTTTGTAGCATTAAGTTTATGTTATACTGCAATGCAAGACAATTTTCTTTTATGAAATTCACTCGGTGGTTTATTTTATTTTTTTTGTAACAGAGGAAAAAAGTGATAAACAACTAATGTCTATCGAAAGAGATTCTTAGAACATATGCAAGTAAAGAAGAAGTAAGTTCCAGAGACAAAAATGAAACAATCTATACGGAGTTAAACTAAAAAGATTCTTTTTTGTAAAAAAAAAAAGTGCATTGGTTTCTTTAAGTATATATCGCAACTCCATGTTCCAATTTTTGCTCAATTCAACCTTAAGGCTATACAAAACAGTAGCGAGCTCGTAAAATGGCAGAACCATTTCATTCATCAACTGTATAATGGAAGGAGTCAGAATAACAAATAAGATTAAAAACTTTTAATCTTTTAAGTAATTCGAAACTCAAATAGCTAATAATTACTATAGTCAAAGTGACTATAAAAGTCAATTACATTCTCAATATCGTAACTTCTTTAAAATCATATCTAGATACCATATTGAGTAACTTTTATTAAGGAATTTAAAAAATAAACCGTTGAAATGAATTTAAAGATCGGAAATATTATTTAACAATACAGCCACTAAATTCCAACATGAAAAAAGGAGATAAAATATCCTCAAGAAATTAAAGTTGTTATTGTAATGGAAAAATCAAAATCGTTGAAAATAAAACACAAAAAACACCACATTTCATATAATAGAGTACAATCTCTAATTTTCATTGTCATTATACATCAGATATATATACTAAGCTGTCAAATATGACGATGTCAAATTTTACGATGATAGAAGACATCGCAAGTCGGGATTGAATTGTAACAACTCAAACTAATGGTAAAAATCTTTAAAAATTCAAAAAAATTTAGGCACTTGCCAAGTAAAAGTATGTCGACCACATAGACACTCCTGCATCTAATATACATCTTGAATGAAAAAATAATAATATAACAAATATGAATTTAGAGTGTCTAAATATCATTTCTCAACAGAAAGAAAAAAAAAACATGAGTAGTTCCATGCCTTTTTGTGTGGACTATTGCTTTGTATTCTTTTGCTCTTGCACAGAAATTAAACTTAACTCAACAATAATCTGAATATTATAAAAAAAACCAAACGGTATTAATTTACCTTGCATGAACATATACAAGAACAGTTACATGATACTATTGCATTATTGAGACACTTAATTACATTGGTCAATCCAGACCTCAAGTTCCTAATAAATCCTCTTTATTTTGTTACATCACAGTTCACACCTTATATGTATGCCATACCCTCACAATAATTGATATAATTCATTTTCAACCCATTTTGGCCTCTTTATTAGCAGCATTCTTTTTTGCACAGTATTCAAATAAGCTTCCATCAAAGCATCTTCTGACAGCTTCTTTAGACAGGAAACCATCTTCATCCCTAGCTAAAAGATACAAAACCCCCCATTCAAATTTAGCTGCAGCCCTGCAATTCAAACATTAAAATATAACTAATTATGTCACCAATTCAATTGGACCATATAATTAACTATTCAACAAACTCACAATATATTTACCAGCCAAATGGATCCAATGCATTTCTGTTTCCCTCAGTCATGTTCCATATCTCTCCAAGTTTCAGCTTGTCAGGTACTGTGTGGGCATACTTGCTAAATATGTTCTCAAGATTTGCTGGTACATAACTATTGTCCCATTTATTTAAAAGACAAATACATGTCTATTAGTTTCATAGTCAAAATAATTTAATTAATGCATTTGAAAGTATCATTGAACACTGACCGTCCTTCTGTATCATAGACTCCAGAGTCACTCCCATGTTTTGCTCTATGCATATTGTGTATGTAGATAGGAAATAGGAGTGAAGGATACCAGTGCTGTAAAAATCAACATTAATCCAAATGTTGACTTTATTCATAATATATTCAGTCTAACAAGGTTATATTTTAGTTGAACTAACAGGAAAAAAAAAACTTACAGGCAAAGTGGGATAACTCAGTGCAAGATTGATACCAATAGCCATAATAGAAGATGCAATGATATTAAATCCAAGAGCACGCATCCCTGAAAAAGTCCTAATTAAGGTCAAGAATACTAGTATTTAATTTGAATAGAAAATAATAAAGTTATAAAAATAGATATATATACCAATATAAGTTTCCCAAGGATAAATGATTCCATTGCCATCTTGATCAAAGAAAGCACAATGTTGTTGAAGAACAGTCAAGTTGTGGTGGTTGTGTCCTATTGTTCCATCTGGATGTGTTGTATCCGGAGCTATTAATGCTCTAGCCATGTCTTACCAAATCACATCAAAACAAACACTAATTAGTTAGTACTCTCTATTGTGTCTTATATTAGTTTAATGAAATGAAATGAATTGAAACTTACATGGCTTTGGAATAGTAGTTTCCAAGTCACTTCTAATCCTTCTCTGAGCAGTAACAGGTGCATTATGAGCCTCAGTAATGAGTGATTCCCTCTCTATCTCCACAGCCATTTTCATATTAATTTGTTGCTCTAACTAAGCTTGCTCATTCTTATATATTATATTTTATTATTATTATAAAAAAGGTGAGGGGGCAGAGAGAAAAATAGATGGAGAAAGTAGAAAGAGCCAGCAATGATAGACAAGTTACGTGGCATACATGCACATTGTTGTGTCAACTTAGGATTAGGAGGTGATGCTTCTTATATTATGTCAAATGGAATGCACATTTCATTTTATTCACTTTTCTATATTCTTTTTCAAGTTATGTCGGTTGTCTATTTATCTGCTCCGTCGATTTTACATTTATCTGTCACATTATTTTAAAGTCATTTAGTGAATTTATAATTAATTAAATCGACTATTAATATTGATCACTTCAAGAAACTGTGAGCTTTTATTAATACAAATTATCTGAATAGATTAACTATAAATTTGTAATATAGTGTTGCTAACTTATAAGATCCATACATTGTCATAATAGAGACTCTTTAAATTCTTCCATTACTATCATAGTTGAGACAAAATGTTAGTTTATAAACACTAGCACCTCAATTCACAATCGAAATTCTTTTCTTAAATGATAAAATCATGAAAGCATATATAAGATCTAAAGATCTAAAATCATGAAAGCTCACACTTAACATTGGCATTTTAAATACAGTTGATGTCTTGGTGGTGCTAACACCATTTAAAAAAAATAAAAAAAAAGACCACAATTAGTTTTTTTTTTTTTTTTTACGAGACAAAGCTAAACGGTTCTAAAATAAATACAAGTTTTTTTTTTTAATTATATGGACATATAAATGGACAAGGTGAAGTAACAAGAATGCGGTGACCAAATACAACTCTGATTTTGGTGTTGGAGTTCGTCTCTTACATCAAAGTTAAAAATAATAATACTAAATAAATTAAAATTAATATAATTAATAAAATTAATTGAAAAGATAAATTAAGCAATTCAATAAAATAGTTAAATAAATTCAAATGTAAATAAAATTAAATTGAATTTGATGAAAAAACATTTCTTATTTCTTTTATATTTCTCTTATATCAATAAACACAAAAAATCAACTTTATTTCTCTCTTTTCATACTCTTTCTTACTTATTTTTCTTTTTTCATTTTCTCTCCACAAACAATCACCCATGAGAGTCTTCTAGATTTTAATTTTTTTTTTACAAAGCTTCTGAATTAGATTTTCATTAGATGGTCGAGCGGATAAAAATAAATTGGACCGATAATCAGTTGGAGTTTATTAACAGTGTTCGTAACGAGATAATCCGACGATGACAAACATAATTGCAGCAACCAAAAAAAGTATTTCATTCTCTAAAAAATTAATACTCAATTGTCTCAGTGTGTCGAGATACACCCTCACGATAAGTTATTGATAAAAATATCAAAATCATCTATCAAATTCATATTATTAGTATATTTACTACTGAATAAATCAAATATACTTAAGAGTACATTTTTTATATATACATAAACCATCAAATAATTTTAGAATATAATATTATTTATTATAAATATTATATAATTTAATAAAAAATATTTATTATTCATTCTTGGCAAAATATTTATCATTGAAGTTAATAATAGAAAATTAATTATTTTAATTTTAAATTTCTATATTTACTTTTTTAAAACAAAATCTATATTTAGTTAATTATTAACTTATATTCCTAAAAAATTATATGAATAATCATTTAAGTTTTGAACTTTTGCATCATTTATTTGATATCCACAGTTTTAAAATTTTGACAATATGATTTTTAAAATTAATATAAATTGTAAAATA
>JBBPBR010000005.1:2393678-2416444 GCA_037974775.1 Cicer pinnatifidum
TATAATGTTTCAGTTGTGCATTGACAAAAAAATAATATTTAAAATATAAAGTTATAGAAAATATTTTATAAACAAATTCATATATCTCCAAAAAAGAATAAAAAATAAATTATAAAAATGTTTAAAATAAATTATTAAATTAAAATGTCATAAATTTAAAAAAATAGACTTAAGTTCTTAGCTGTTCATTGGCGAATTGAAAAATTGAAAAACAGAAAATATAAAATTATAGAAAATATTTTATAAACAAATCTAAACATTAAAAAAGGATTTTCATTTTTATTTAATTGGCAAAAATTAATTTTCTATATCTATTTATTTTTTACACAAATTATTATGTATTTAGATATCATGTAAAATTTATAAAATAACAGTTCAATGATAAGAATTTGACTTTATATTTCAAGACACAATATGATGATTAAGTTGATATATCATCTTGTCATATTACGAACGAGGTAAGTCAAACAAATCAAAATAGATTTGGGAGATGAAAATCCAACCTAAAAAACAAAAAGATAGATTTGAACTAAATGTTTATGCCTTTTGACAACATAACATGTTTTTCGATTCCAATTCACAACTCAAAAGGACTTCGTATGATAATTGAAGTTTATCATAACTTAATTAGTGTCCACAAATTTGAATCTAAAAATAGAAATGCAGCACTATTAAAACTCTCAAAAAAGAATTTATTCATATATATAGCATTAACCTACTTATGATATGTTTTGATGCGTGTTACGCAACTTTCTCTTGTGTCCGCACGCTATCCAGCTGGAATTTGTAAAATGAACATAACGGAAGCTTCCACACCAACGCGGTTTTCCTCGTGGTTTTGGTTAACGCGCCGCTGATTCCAAAAAAAGACTCGAAAGATTAGTCTCCGCGTAAACTCGAATAGATGCAAGTATTCTATAAAATGTGAAATGAATCAAAGAAATCTCAGCCGTTTAAACCCTAGTATACATTTTGTGAAGAAATCTTAGCCCTTTTTTTTACATATTTATTAACACACACTCTCTCTCTTACACACACTATTGTTTCTCTCTCACATAAAATACAGCCACAACGCACCAAACCCTCTTCCTCTTTATTCTTCTCTTCCCTCTCTTCTCTTCTCTTCGCTTCTCCCACCCCCAAATCCCAAACTTCTCTCCTCTCTGCAAATATTATTCAAATTCCTATTTATATATATTGTTATATATATATATATATATATACACACACACTCGCAGAGAGAGAGATAGAGAGAGAGAGAGAAATGGATTCGGATCAAGGAAAGCTTTTCATCGGTGGGATTTCATGGGATACTAATGAGGAGAAACTGAAGGAACATTTTGGAAACTATGGTGATGTTTTGAACACTTCAGTCATGAGAGAGAAGAACACTGGTAAACCTAGAGGCTTTGGTTTTGTTGTCTTCTCAGATCCTTCTGTTCTTGATAGGGTTCTCGAAGACAAGCATGTTATTGATGGCAGAACGGTTATTACTCTTCCTTTTTTCTGTTATTTATTTATTTTGTTTTGATTTTTGTTTATGTCATTTTTCACTCAATGTTTTTTTTTGTATTCATTTTTTCTACGTTAGGGTTCTGCCTGTGTTTGTGAGTGTGTTTTATTTTAAGAATTTTGTCTTTCTAGTTTTAACTTGTTTGTTACTGTTGCTGCTTCTGAATTTCAGGTGGGTTTCCGTTCCCCCCTCTTTTTGAGGGATAAAATGAAACATGTTTTTGGTATTGTTTAATGCTTAAGTGTTTTAGTGGTTATTTTTCTCTATATGATTAGTGTATATGTCTTTCATTGAAATTTTTTAGCTGTTTATCTCTGGATTATTAGTTTTAATTGATATGCACTTGTTTTTTTCTTCAAGGTTTGATTTGATTGACTTGACTTGAGATATGTTTGTCTAAAACACTGTCTTACGATGTCAGTTTTGTGTGCTGTTGTCATGGACAAAGTTGTTTAGAAAATAAATAATAGTTATGCTACTAGCTTTGGTTAACCTTTGTTAATAGATAATTGTTTAACATAATTGAACGGTATAGATGCATATTCCCGTACTATTTTTTTGCTGTAAAAACTAAAACCTGCTTTGTTAGTTGAGGGAAATATTAAATGTTGCTTCTTTGGTTGTAGGTACCTTATTTTTCCCTTGTGTAGTAAGCAATTGCTAATGAGTATGTTTAAGATACTTAATTAAAGGATTCAAAATAGAATGTATCTAATGAATGTAAAGTTTAATGTTACACTTTTTTTATTACTTGATTTCATGTTTCACTTTGGGTAGCTGTTAAGAAAATACTATTAATGTTGTTTCAAAACTATAATGCCATGTTCTCATGAAACCCTTCTTATTGCATAAAGTCGAAAGCATTAAATGAAAAAAAAAACTTTCAATACATTGAGAACTCAATAGGCATTTAATTTTATCTTCACTGAGTATGTCTGCTGACATGTCATTACCCTGAAGCTGGAGATGTTGTTTCAAATATATGATGTTTATGTTTTATACAACCTCTTCTAAGTTAATATCTATTTGAAAATTGAAAAATGTTGAATTTTCTGGCAAGTTTATTTATAAATATTTATGGAAGGTGATATTGTGATTGTTATGTTAATATTTTATATTTGAACCACTTTATTGAAATCTTGAGATGTAAAGAAATATAAATCTTTGGAGTTGTATGTGATCCATTTCCTTCAACAACATGCTTAATCTTGAGTGTAATTAGGAATCAGGATTACATTTTTTGTGTTGATGAGAACACTCTTGTGTGAATGCAGTATGAGTGATGATTCTCATGGGATTTATTGATGGTTTTATCATGTTTTGTTTTATATGTTTTTGGATTTGCCCAAATACCTGAAAACATGACTTGATGCTTCTACCTAAAAGATCAATTTTGATAGCGCCAAAAGTTGTGGAATATCAGTATTATCCTGTGACCCAGACCCTTTTGTTTGCTTTACTTCCCACTATCAATTATAAGCCTAACTAGCAACTTTGTAATTTTGTTATTCAGGTTGACGCCAAGAGAGCTTTCTCGAGAGAGGACCAACAGATTTCTGTCACTTCGAGAACTGGAAACTCGAATTCTGGCATGAATTCGGGTAATGGAGGGAATGTCAGGACTAAAAAGATATTTGTTGGAGGGTTGCCTCCCACTCTGGCAGAAGAAAAATTCCGCCAGTACTTTGAGGCTTATGGACATGTAACTGATGTTGTAGTCATGTATGACCAGAATACTGGACGACCACGAGGATTTGGATTTATTACATTTGATACTGAGGAGGCAGTTGATAGGGTTTTGCACAAGACATTTCATGATTTAAATGGTAAACAGGTAGAGGTGAAGCGTGCACTTCCAAAGGATGCCAATCCTGGTGCAAGTAGCCGAATGATGGGAGGTTCTGGAGGTGGCAGTGGTGGAATCGGTGGTTATCAAGGGTATGGAGCTTCTGGTGGCAATCAAAATGCATATGATGGTCGTACAGATTCTAGTAGGTATATGCAGCCTCAAAGTGCTGCAGGTGGATTCCCACCTTATGGTTCATCTGCTTACAGTGCTGCTGGATATGGGTATGGTTCAGCTAGCAATGGTCTTGGTTATGGTGCAGCGTATGGAGGTTACGGTGGTGCCGCTGCCGGGTATGGTGGACCTGCTGCTGCGACATATGGGAACCCCAATGTCCCTAATGCTGCTTATGCAGGTGGTCCACCAGGTGGGCCAAGGACTTCATGGCCTGCTCAGGCTCCCTCTGGATATGGCTCTATGGGTTATGGGAACACTGCTGCTTGGGGTGCTCCAAGTGGTGGTGCTGGATCTGGTTCAGCAGCTGCAGGTCAATCCCCCAGTGGAGCTGCTGCATATGGGAATCAAGGTTATGGATATGGTGGCTATGGCGGTGGCTATGGTGGAAGTGACAGTTCTTATGGGAATCCAGGTGTATATGGTGCTGTTGGTGGGCGTACTGGGAGTGCTCCAAATAGCAATGCTAGTGGGAGTGAGCTACAAGGTAGTGGTGGCAGTGGCAGCTATATGGGCAGTGGCTATGGGGATGCAAATGGAAATTCTGGTTATGGAAATGCAGCTTGGAGATCTGAACAGGCTCAAGCATCTGGTAATTATGGGACTCCTCAGGGAAATGGTGGCCAAGTTGGTTATGGTGGTGGCTATGGTGGTGCTCAGTCTCGACAAGCCCAACAGCAGTAATTTTGATAGTTCAATCACTTGCTGGATCTTGAACTTGACTTGATGATCCCTGCCTATTATTCTTCTTAAAACATGAGCTCACAACGAATTCTTTCAGCGGCAAAGGAGTTACTCACGTTCATTATCCATACACAATGGGACTGGTTGGGTTGCTTGAATCCCAGTAGTTTGCAGTATTTGCTTTCCTAGTTTATTATAATAAGTAGTATGGTTGAAGAGATACTAGTTGCTACTTTCTATTTAGTATTTGTTTCTGCGTGTAGTTTTAAATTGCGTGTTTATGGTTTTAGTTGATCTGGGAATTTCCGTTCTTGTAGCATTTCAGCTATAGTATTATATTTCACCTTATATGATGGTTTGATGCAGCTATTTGTGTTGTCATTTTGGTGTTTTATTCTCTTTCCTCTAATAGGAAATCTTATTGCGTATGCACATGCTTTAATTGTTAGTAGTAGAAGTAGAAATAAGATGATGTAGTCAAGGTATTTACTGATAGCGGTGGACACTTGGGTTGATCACTTCGTAATGGGTAGCGATAATGGTAGTGATAGTAAAAACTTTGAGGATGGCATAATCATTTTCCCCCTGTATTTGCACTTGTGTTGTACAGGAGGAGAGGTGCACCGGTATTGAAGTGGAAGCCAAGTGTCCACTCATGGCTAAGGAATGAACTTATTCAGTCTATTGTGTTTTTCTGAGCCAACGCATCATCAAATTCGCAGATTCCTGGCTTTTCAAGCGATAAAATTTCACAACCTTCAACCTGGTTTGTGGTGGCTGACAGAATTGTAGGGGATGATGGTTTGCAGCATATTGAGTAGATCAGTTGGCTGTGACTCACTAGAATTTTGGCTTGAATTTTAGATATCTAGTTGAGTGTTACCTAAGATTTTGGCATGTGATAAAAAAAACTCATGCTTTGGAGAACTGTCTAAAACAATATTTATTGTGATAGGAAAAAAATTTACTAGTAGAATTGTATCATTACATCTTCATTCCTAGCACTTTTTCAGTTTTAGCTTGTGTCACCTTTAAAGGTGTGAAATTGGTTGTGCTCTACATGGTAAGTGCCTTTCTGTCCAATCCCGCCTGAGGGTTTATACTGGCATTGTTTGTATGTGGAAAGTGCCATCTGTTCTTTATCATTCAATGTATTGTTACAGTCATTCTCTGGTAATATTTTTCTTCCTTTTGTTTTTATTTATGAATGACAGGCTTTCTTATACTATAATGTTTTTTTCCTTATTTGTTGCTTCTTGAGTTCGAAAAAGCTAATAGGTGGTGCTGCACTGGTGCATGTTGTCCCATACCATTTTTATAATTTGGACAGGTTTTTATTTATTTATTTATTTTATTTATAACAAATTCCTCTGTTTTGGTGTTCCTTCTCCATATAATTCCCTAATAATCATGTAAATCTTTACTTACAGAGACTACAGACAAACCCAAACACCTCTGCGCAATCCCACAGGTCACAATCACCTCTGCCACGGGGGGCCGATCTGGTGGTGGCTTTTGGATTTGTGGGTTTTACATTTGGGGTGGGAAGGGGAAGAGAGTTGAGAAAAGGTGAGATTTTGTAGATGGAATTTTCTGTTTCTTTGACCGTTGTGAGTGTTGCTGTTTTTTCTGCTTGTGTTGGTGGTGAAATTGAAGCAGCCAAGGTGGACAAGGAGGATGACAAGCTAGGAACTTGTTGAAGTTGGCAATGGATGCCTTAAGTTGTGTTCCAAAAGAGAATATTTTTAGTCTATAATTTCTCTCTGGGTTTTTTTGAGTTTGTAGATGTAGTAGTAGTGATTAGCCAGGAGGCTGTTATGGTTAATGAAAGATGGGGGTAATGGAGATTCATTTCATTGACAGATAGAGAGGAACATGCAGTGGTTTGTGAGAATGAGGCCACTGATAGGTCGGTAAGGGTACAAGGGTAACAGAGGCAAAGTAGAAAGATGAAAATGATCTAGGATTTTGATATGGTAAGGGTGTTGATGGTGAAGGATTAATTAATTAATTAATAACTTTTTAAAAACTTTCAAAAATTGCTAAAATGCCCAGTGAATCTGTTGGTTCATGCTGAATAGGGCCTTGTTTTAGAGTTTCTTAGATTATAATCGTCACCCTTATATGTTATTATCAGTCATAGATGAGAAATGAGGAAAAAATTAATTGATCATTCTCTGGATGGACGTATATATAATATGGCCAACAAAGTTTTTCATGTAATAATATAATACTAGAGAAGTTTGTCTGCCTTGGTGTGTGCCATGAATTATCTAGCGTAAATATTTAAGAACTGCAACCCCTTGCTTTGTTTGTAGTTGGCTTTTCATTCTTCTCTCATCAGCATGAGCGTGTGTGATTCCGTTTTATATATGAAAAAACATCTTACAAATGTAGCTGTTTGCCTCTCCGAAGCAAGCAATTTAGCTCCTCTAGTTTAACGTTGTTCAAGTGATAGCAACAAATTTTTTTCTTTTCCTCTTTCTAATAATCAGAACAGAGAAATATTTGGATTATTAAGAAATGAGATAATACATAGCACCACCGCCAACAAGTGAATCTATTTTGGTGGAATGAGTGAGGCTTGTGCTTATCAGGGCCAGCCTTTGTATGGATCGCTGAATGTAGTAACGTTACCCGGGCGTGAGAAAACCACCTACATTGCAACACATAACCTATCATATCACTAAATGCTACAATTGTAAATTCCAAATTGCCTCTATAATGCAACAATGTACCTGATAATTCCCAAGTGTGCGTGACTTAAAACCCGCACCACAGTAATCAAAATAGTATTCCCATGTTCTGATGAATTTTTCATTAAATCCAAGATCCAAAATTTCACTGACAGCATAAAAATAAGTTTACAACAATTAGTTAGTGTAAACATAGTTACTTGAATCATTCAACATAGAAAAATAACTATGTTTGAATCAAATCAATAATATACCTCTGCCTTTCCAAGAAGTTTTTTCTCCACCATCTTAGTGTTTGATAGTAATGAATTCCCATGTTCTCAACATGCTCCGCGCTACAATTAAAAGTATTCAGTTAATTATATTCATAACTAAAATTTAACTAAAACTTTTATCATTTAAAAAAAAAAAGAAGAAATCAGCAGTAACACACACATTTATTATATATATATATATTGTACCATAGTTTGGATGTGGATGCCATGGCTGATGTTATCCTACTTAGAGAGGGTAGGCAACCTCCTGGAAAAATATATTCCTTTATAAAATCAGAACTGCGCCTATACTCATCATAACGCTCATCCGGGATTGATATGAACTATATATACAGCAACATAAATAAACCATCTTCAATAGTTAGCACCAATTTAAATACCAATAAACATTACATAAAAGTCATACCAATATAACTAAGGTCAATCAATACCTGGAGAACAAGAAGTCCATCATCTGCCAATAATGATTCACAACAACCAAAGAATTCTTCCATGTATTCATGCCCAACAGCTTCTATCATTTCACTGAAATATGCTTATACATTATGTACTAGTATGTTGGAAATATTTATTATATGTGAATTTGAGTCTGCAAAATTAAAAATGAAAAATAGCTTACCAAGATATAATCCTATCAAATTTGTATGTCTTCGGCAATTGGCGGTAGTCACATAGAAGAAATTTGATATGGTCCTGTAACCATTATTTCATAACATTAAACATGAATTTGCTCATTAGTCTCTTACATTTTACAGTATTCTTGAGAATATGTCAGAAAATGAACACATTTAAATCATATTTTATATCTTTAAATCCATGACTTCATGAAAAATAATTAGCTTGTTTAATTAATACCTGAAGACCAGCATCTTGAACTCTTTTTTCTGCAAGCTTAAGTTGCTCCTTTGACAAAGTGATACCAGTGTATTTGCAACCAGTTTTTTTGACAACTTCAATGGCTAAACTTCCCCATCCACATCCAATCTCAAGAATTTCATGTTTTTTCTCTATTTTAGCCTTGATTTATTTCAGGAAAAAATTAGATATTTTGCTAAAACATAATCTAAAATAGAAAGAAAAAAAAAACTAATAGAGACCAAACTCACTCACTTTTTCAATCAGAAGAGATATTTTTCTCATTTGTGCATCTTTCAAGTCTTCATCTTCATTCTATCAGACAATTTAAAAAGAAATAAAGTAAAAAAGTATTAATCAGTTACTAAAGAAATTTAATTAGTAGTATAATATTTGCATGAAATTTGAGCTCAAGCATCAAATAATTGTTGTTCTTACCTTGAACACTGCACATGAATATGTCATAGTTTCATCCAAGAAAAGTGCAAAGAGTTCATTACTCTACAAAGACCAAAGAAGAATATGTTGGCTTAGTTTCAAGAACTTCAAAAAATCATAGAAGGACTCCGTCCAGAGTAAAATATAAGCAAAAAGATACATGTACTTATTCCTTGAAAAAAACTTAATAATGTTCTTTATTATACCAGATCATAATGCCTAGAAATGTTTCTGCGAGCTTGTGTCAGAGTATTTTTCCTTGAGACATGATCCATGAAGAACTTTGCAGATGTCAAACCAGCAGTAAATAAAATTGGTGTCCACCAACCCCTAAACACACATAAGAAGAGTTTTTATAATGCAAATCCAATTAATAGATTAATGTAAGGTTCAGTTCATCATATCAACTTACCTACTCTTCTTCAATTTTGAGTTGGATGCATTTAAATCTCTGTTGGCTATTAGAACCTGCATTAACAATACCAAGGTACATGGATGTAAAGAGAAAAATCCCAAAAGTGACAACTCTGCATAAGATTTAGATTAGTATATACTTACCAAGAAAAAATTTAAGAGACCTTCATCTTTATCAACGAATGAAAAGTCTCCATTGATGTATGCATCTGCAAGGCCTAAATCTGCTTGTGTCATGACCTGGAAAACAAGTACAGATCATTAAGGGTTGGTTTGAATTGAGTTATTTGAGTTTATCTATTGAAATAAACATTTGTGAGACTGCTTGTGAGAACTTATGGAAACAACGTATGACATATCTATAAGTTGTTTTCAATTTATTTCCACAGACTCTTCAGAATAACTTAAGAAAATATATAGTTTAACGTTTGTAACTTACATTAAAACAGATCGACTTTATTTTATTTTTGCTATAGAAATAGTTTGTACCCTAGCACTTATATGATAAAAGCTTAAGCTATAAACAATTAATTAAGCTGTATATATCATTGCATGACAAAGATAAGCATGTCTTGTCACTTCTACAGCTAGAAGGATATCAATCAATGATCCTAGTACTTGCAAAATTTAGAAGCACGTACCTTCCAATAAAATTGAGGATTGTGAACTCTCATAACACTCTTTGGAGAACACTTTTTCCCAGTTCCCTCAAAGGTAAACATTGTTCCTCCTTCCTCCAATAAGCTATAACACCTCAAAGTAAAATGTATCAGTAAATAAACTCAATAATTTTTTACATGTCTAATCTATAAAATGTATCAGTAACTCAAGCTTTGAAATAAAAAATTTATGCTAAGGTCAATCTAGAGCATAATATCAAAGCAAATGATTATTATATTTTTTTTAAGGAATAGCAATTCCAATAGATCCTAAAATAACTTAGGACGGCCCTGCTTCAAATAGGCTCATATGAAGAAAAAGCTCTTAGCCAAATGTAGATAGAGCTTGTGATGATAATTCATATTAAAAGTGAACACACTATAAGAAGTGAACTCACGTTAAAGAACCAGTAGTAATAAAGCAACTGAGGAATCTAGTCACAAAGAGGCGTGCTCCAAGTTCCTTCCAAGAAGGTACCATGTGTATTGGGTTGGTCAGAAGGGCACAACATCTTCCAAGAATACCATGAGCTGCAGCCATGCCAGCCTGAAAGTTCATTTTGCAAGGGAGTTTCTGTTAAAGCATTGAGATTTGAGATGTACACCAACAATTTTGTGATATGTTGAGTGTAATTTTGTTGTTTAAGTTACTTTTGTATGAATTATGGCAACCCATACTTGATAAAGTGGTTTAAGACTTTGTAGTCATGGTTAATTGATTAGGTGACAAACCATCATATTGTGCTACTGTTTTCCTCTTGGCTGTTTTTTTTTTTTACCAGAAATAATATTTTGTGTGTGAATGAAAGTGATATCATGTTTCTAAATTTTTGAAAGAATCTAACAGTTTCTTTTGCTTGTTATTTATCAGTGAAAATTACATTTCATTTTTCATTATAAACTAAACTTTAATTACCTTCAATCCATCTTCATGAAATCCATAACCTGACATGTATAATGAAATACATATAAATTTCTAAACATAATACATTAGTAATAATTATACACACATATATAAACAACAGATGATTTCCTCTCAGGCTGATATCTCTCTTATCTCTCTCTAATCACTTGTTTCTCTCTCACCTATCACCCTTCTCTCCCTCTCTTCTCTCTTTACCTTCCAATTATCTCTCGCCTTTCTCTTTACTCTAGGATGACAAAGTCCTCGGCTTGAGGGGGATTAAATAAATAGATCAACTTGAGGGGTATCAAGTGTTAGTATCCACATTCGAGGGAAATAGACATGGTGAACAACATATAAGTGAGACGACAACCCAAATTTCCAATGTGGAGATCTCTCGGGTGATTTAAGATCTCCTCGTGATTCAATAATCATTAAAACTTTTGATGTCGAGAAAATAAGCAAGAATGTACCTTGGTAGGCTCCAGAAAACCAGATTCTTCTTTTCCCTTGAATACTGTCAAGCTCTGCTGAAGCTTTGTATGCAGCAACTGATGGAACCGGGTGTCCAGTTGACCACTTAAGCAATGTATTTTCTGGTACATGATCTGGATTCAGAGTTACAAAAAAGGGTTTACCTGCTTCTTCAATATTCTGCAAAATTAGAATCAATAGTAATTAACCTACTTTATCCACATGGAATCATTCATGAACCATGATCAATGCATTTTTACCAACCTGAAGAATGTTTAGCCAGTATGTCACACAAACTTTGTTGTTGTTACTTCCTAGAAAATTCCATGCACTCCATGCTGCTGGGTTTTGTGGCATTAAACTTTTATCTCGGTGAAGAAAAATATCACTGCCAATACATATCAATGAATAATTATACATTGGTTGGACTCAGACAACAAAAAGATTCTCTGACATCGTCTTACATTTTTAAGCATCAATAACATTAACATGCATGAAGATAAAGTGATATCTTAATTACTAGTACTTTTACCTGTATGCATATTGAAAAGCACCAATAATTCTTCTCTCATCATATGTTGCTTCATCTCCTAATAATCTCAAAGCATCTGGTGCATGTATTGCCATTATGCATCCATCATACATTTCTTCAGAACCATCTTTGCAGTGAACAACACATCCTGCAAAAGTGTTTCAAGAATACTTGTTACTAGAACATCATTCAAGGAATTGAGAAAGTAACAAGGGTTGAGAATTAAGATTACTTACCATTTTCAGATGCTGAAACCAAATCCACCTCACAATTAGCTATTATTTGACTGCCATGACTCTGAAGCTCTTCTTTAACCTGAATTTTTTAACATCATACAGTTAATGACTTAGTATCATAATCTTATTGTTTTTTTTACTAACATCATATATTTCATACATAGTATCATAATCAATAAATAGCACCTTCTTAACATAATTCTGCGATCGCCATTTGACAGTTAGCCACTGTGGTCTGCCAAAGAGCTGCAGAGAGGATCAAGATAATCAATAAGTAATCTTTAATTTATTTGGATAATAATCACTATATAAATATTGAAGTGATTCAATTGTTTGTCATAGTACCTGAAGTAGATGGTGATTTCGACAGAATGACAGAACTGAGAAAGCAGAAAAGCTCAAAACTCCTTCATAAGAGCATGACCAAATAGAACCACAAATTGGAATCTAAAAGTGTTTAATGTGATAAATTAATGTACACTTAACAAATAATAAATTCTGATATTTATAGAGTAAACAAAAAAAACTAGTCTAATATAAACTCACAAGATAGGCTTTCTGAAATAATTCTGAGTAACCTCTTGACTTGAGGAATTGCCCCAGTGATTCATTGTGATCAATTTGTAGGTTATTTTCAAACATATCAATATAGCTGCATTGATATGTTATTTGTTAACTTAAACTATGCATGAGAAAAAAATGAGTGCAACATATTAATCTATGTACTTTTTCTGGTTTAAAGCATTTTTAACAAATAAGTAAAAAGTAAACACATAATGAAGGTAACAACTTGCCTTATAGCATCATCTTTGAATTTGATAATTTCCCTAATCATTTGCCAAAAGTATGGATTCAAAACATTTCTCTTCTGTGCAAACAAGCCAGACAAACCGTTTCTGCTGCCCCATTCGCAGCCTCGACCTTTGTCGAGGCTGACGGAAAATGACATGTCTGATAATTCCATATCAACTCCAAGACTCTCAAAGAATTCCATCATATTGGGATAGGTGACCTGTTCAATACTCCATGTTACATTGTCAACATCTTCACAAAAGCATATACAGTAGTTTCATAATATAAATTGATCCATTTCTATCTACACAAATGCATTCAATAACTAAAATATTCAATATCAAGCTAGGATACTTTTAAAATGCATGCCATATTTTATACTTTTAATAATTTTTTGTGCCAGATGTTTTTTTATTAACAAAGTATTGTGATGATGATTTCATCTCCAGTTATCTGCTTATCATAGTATAGTATAGTAAAAGTTATACGGTCTAAAATTATTTCATTTCATGGCTTATCATCCAAGCATAACAGAGTAACAAGCGTATATACTATTAAGTAGTTAATTCAGTTTTAATGCGTGAGTTAGTTAGTTCTGTTTGTTGTATAAATACATGACTTGATTATGTGAATAAATAAGTGCAGTACATTACAATTAAATCAATTTCCTCTCTAAATTTCCTTTTGTTCTTAAATTTTCAAGTGATAGTGTGATATAAGGTTCTAACATATACAACCAAAGTATGGTCTCACTCGCTAGTACTTCTTTCGATCTTAAATATAAGAGAAAGTGAGTCAACAAATATTAATGTATTTAGTCTAAATTTTAAATAAACTATATAAATTTTTATTGATCAAACTTTATCTTATATTTAAAATCAATACTAGTTTGAATCTTATAAATATTAATGTATGTTTTGGAAGAGAAGTTGATCCTTTATCTAATACTTCTTTCGAAATAAAATATAAATAAAAAATATAACTAAAAATTAATATATCTAATTTTAATTTAAAATTATTATATATAATAACTTTTCAATTATTTACCCACGGAGCTTTCATATTTTGTTGATTAATATTTCAAAATTAAACTTAAGAGTATATAATTAGTACTAGTAGGTAGCTGTCCTAAAAATTGTGAGTAGCATCATCTTAATCAAAATATTTAATTGGTCCGAAGGAACTGTCACGCCAGGACCACTAATGAGGCCCACAGACAAGGAATCATATTAGCCAAACCAAAGTGTCGTATACTAATGGGGGCCCAAAGACTATGTTTCTAGTCTTTGCAAGATATTTTCTTTTGGACTAAATTATCATTTTCATCCCTTAAAATATTGGATATTGTAATTTTAGTATTTGACTCAAGTGTAATTTTAAATTAATCTTCAAATAATTAAAATAGTTATTAAATTATAACTTAGTCTATGTGACAATTTATCAAAATATTCTATGATTATTATGACGTAAAAAATTAAATTAATTGGTGTTTTAATAATTTAGAAATTAATTTAAATTTTTAATTGAGTTAAAGATTAAAGTGAGAATGTTCTACATTTTTAAGGACTAAAATAATAATTTATTTTAATATTTATTATCTTAAAGTATCGTATTCATATTAACTAAAAATAATCTAATAAAATATTACTAAATACTTATAACTACTTAAATAATAATACTTTAAAATAATTAATGAATTTTTCGTAATTTTCTTAAAAATGTGTTAAAGATAGTGATTGACACTTGTTTTATTTTATAAGATAAGATAAAAGGGCGCTGTGTTTTTCTTCATGTTCTTTTTAAGAAACACAGAATCTGTGAAGTTCAAGTGTGCCTTAACTAGTATAATTAGAAAGTACAAATGTTAGCTAACAAAAATATTCTGTAAATGCAACCACATGTGAAAACCAAATCAAAACTTCTCAAATCCTCATCTAAGTGTTCTTTTCAAACAAACAAAAAATCTCATGTAAGTGTTATTAATTACTAATAACAGTTAAGCATCTAGTTAAACAACGTAATAGAACAGGCAAAGACAAAGGTGCTATGCAATTCACAACAAATTCACACTGCATCATAGGATAATAAAAAAATAAAAAAAAAAATCACAATGACGAATACAGCTGTTTCAAAAAATTGATATACTTAATTAATTAATTAATTATACTCTCTTTAAAAGGATTTAAAAAACAACCAAAAACTTCGTTCCACTGTTTCGGATAATGTGATGCAAATGTTGAATCCAAGATTAATTATTGGAGCTGAACCTTAACTTATAAAACAGTTATAAGACAATTAAGCAAAATCCGAATGAATTATGAAAAATGAAGCATAACAATAGAAAAAAAGAAAGTAAAAATGAATGTGGTGAATGAATTACCCGGTTGAAGACCATGAAACCAAGGTCCAAATCAACACCATCAGCATTAACAGTTTTTGCATGACCACCCAAGCAATTTTCCTTTTCATAGAGAACCACATTGACACCAGCTTTGGCTAACACATAAGCTGAAACCAAACCACTAATTCCACTACCAACCACTGCAACTCTCATTTCTCTCTCTAAACCTTATCTTCTCTCTTCAATGACAATTTTGAGAACAACAAAACAATTAACAATGTGAAAGAAATAAACAAAAATAATGTGTTTAATTAAATGGACTAGGCATTCGTGGAACTCAATCCTCCACAAAGAAGTGAGTGAACATAGAAGAAGACTGTGACAACTTGAAAGAAAGTACTATATAAATATATTATTTATATTGCTAACATAAACAGCAAGACTATTCCATAATTACTCAACAATTTGCAATTAATATTGTTTAACAAAACAAAATATTTTTCTTAGTTCTTACCAATCAAGGTCAACAAAACAAATACTCCAAAAAGGCAGAAAATAATAATAATTAATAGCAATAAATAATAATGATAATAATAATTTTAATAAATAAATAAGTAAATAAATAAATAAATAAATAGTAGTGGAATTTTCGTAGTGAGGTGTCGGTTAAGAAATGTTACTGACCAACAAGAAGTGCTGCAGCTGCAGCTGCTGCTCCACCTGTCCCTATCCGGAAATAAGTTCTCTTGGATTTGGGTTTTAGGTTGTTGAGTATTCAATTATGAGTTGTTAGTCCCACATTGATCAGGAATAGTGGCTTTATTGGATATATAAGGAGAATGACCCATACATCTAATGCCTTAAGGTCGGCTTGGTGGGGGAGCAAAATTAAAGATTTGGATCAAGTGGATCAAGTCTAGTGGTGGGGACTCAATTAAACATATTTAAATTACAAAAATATATTTAAATATATTTTTTATTAATTATTTTGATCATTAAATTTATTTTTAAATATTAATTTGATGTTTAATACATTTTTATTAATTATTTTAATCAATGAGATTATTTAAAAAAAGTATTGACCACGTATTTGTAATTTCAATACAACTAGGGTGACAACATTTGACACAATATATATAAACTTTGTGCTATTGCAATTTAGATATTAAACTCTAGAATTTTCGGTTCACATATTACACATAAATTTTATTCTTAATATTTAATGAGGTTAATACATAGGTAAATATTGATCCTTAATATATAGTTATTTTTAAGCTTAAATATTTAATAAGGTTAATATACAGATTTCCCTTTCTTTCTACGTAAAAACAAATGTGGTTACAATTTTGATTTCGTAATTAATTCTCCACATCTTTTCTTCATTCAATGTAACCTGATTATTCTTCATGAAATTTTCAAGATTTAAAGAGGAAAAATGGGTCGATGTGATGAATTGTATGTAGTCAAATAAAGTTGCAGTGTACAGTAACTTTGAATTCTCATAAAATGGAAATGATTTATATCACGAGAGAGATGTCAAGATCTCATCGAGTGCTGTGATAAAAATTAAATTTAATCATTTAAATTCATTAACCACACTACACTGTGTGTTGTACAAATTTAATTTTTTAATTTATTTTTAATTTAATTGTAGTTTTTATCTCTATTTTAGGTGAATAGGAAAATAGTTATTTTATTTTATTTTTTTTTATTTTGGCCACTTAAAAAAAATTTCGATTTAAAATTTGATGATATTTGATTTTATTTTTTATTTATTTAAATCACACATGTCTAAGATTTCGTAGTATAACAATTGAACATGAAATTTATGATTATTAAATAGTGTAGTATCGTTTAAAAAAAATAAAATTTCATTAAATTTTGAAAAAAATTTTATTTGAAGAACTAAAATTAAAAGAAAATAAAATAAGAGACTACTTGCTTGATTCAATTAAAATAGAGAAATTAAAATTGTAATTAAATTTTTATTTTTAAAAACAATTAATTTAGTGAGGGGACCAAGAATGGCTTTATTGAAGTGATGTTTTACATGTGCTGCCATTAATTTGATGGCGGTGGTCACTTTGCATAATATTATTATTACCGCATTCACAATGAGAACAGTAATTGTTTCACATCAAGTAAATAAGTGGAATCAAAATTGCCTATAGGCTTATTTCATTTTACATAATTTGATCAACTTTGCTGTCAACTTTGCCGTAGGAATTTGGTCATATATTTTCCCATGAAGAAGTTACCATTATACCTTCCTTAGTAAAGCATATACAGAACAAGTGATAATTGTGGCCAAAACATTAGATATTGCAACTACTGAATGAGAAATGCGTCCTTTATCTTTCCTTATAACAATCCCTTCAATGATTGGATAGTTGACAACAATTATATAAGCCACAAGGAAAAGCTGTATGAACATCTTGTTCAATTCTCCCAATGATAACACTCTATAGATTCCCCCTATGAAGCAAAATATGTTGATGGTAACAAGTGTAACCATTGGTACAAGAAACATGTTTGATGTTCTAAAGTCATATTTGTCCATTTCATAAAGCATAGTTCGTTCCTCATCTTTCACTTTGTTGGTTGGCAAGAAACTAGCTTCTCTTAATCCAAATTCCTTCATTAGAAAATCTAAAAATCCATATAGATGACATGATATTGATCTCATCATCCACATCCTTTGCTCTATTATCCATGATCTGAATGTTCCTCCAGTTGAAAGGACTTCAACTAAATGTTTGGTGAGAGCTGATACATAGATGTATGCAAAAATGAAGAATGATGGTTCTGAGACCTGAAAACCAAAAGATTTTTGAAAAAATATATATATATATATTAGTACAATATTTGAACCAAATACAATCAATTCAAAGATAAATACGGAAAGTAGATATGTTTACATAAACAATTTAACTAAACAAGATAAAATAAAGTTAAATTATTTATATATATATACAATATAAACTATTTATAAGTTATAATTATGAAAATAAATTAAAAAAATATTATGGACACATTATAAATTAATTCTATAAATTCTTTCAAATTTTATGTCAGTAGATAATTTTAAATAAATCAATGCAAATATACCCTTGTTTTTATAACTAAAAACAAAATCAAACTATTTTCATATAAATTATAAATTGTTTTTATAAATTATTCTAAAAAATTCATAAAAATGAGTTGAAAACAACTTGCGAAACATATCATAAAATGTTGTTTTTGATGCTAATGGATAAATTAAAATATATTGTTAGTTGTTACCTTAGGGTATAGAGGAATTCCAGATAGTAGACAAAGCTGAGGGACAATAGCAAAACACCAAAGAGGTAAACAATATAGAGGGAAACATGTAATGTATGAAAGAGAAAGTCTGTGAGGAAGATACATCCTTAAAGGGCAATTAATAAGAGGACAAAACTTGGAGAAACCATTTTCAAGAAGTCCAGAGCTCCATCTAGTGCCTTGAATTAGTAAATCATTCAAATTAGTGGTACTGTTTCCAAGGAACTGTGGCTTAGGTGGATCACAGTAAATTGAATTCCAACCATTGCAATTTAGCCTGATTCCAGTGTGAACATCTTCACATACAGTACCATATAAGAAGCCAATCTGTAATCAACCATACAAAAAATTAAAAATTGAAGTGCATTATGTATGTTGGATAGATTAATTGAACAATTTTTTGTAAGTATAAAATATGCATACCTCTTTACCCCATTTAGTTCCAGTTTCATAATTACAAGAAGCCAAAAGCAAAGTCTCTTGTACAGGAATTTCATTCCCAACAGGGACTAAATTTGTATTGTCTTTTTGCTTTAAGGATTTGATGAACTCATTGGATGTGCCAACATATTCTTGGAGTTCAAAATCAGTGTCTAACATTCAAAACATAGAATATAAGTATGTATTTTAAATAACAGTCGCAGTAACAATTACAATTCTTGAAATTGCCATCAAATTCGACCTCAATTGCAGTTGCATTGTGGTTTCGACAGTATAAAAAATCATTATGTCATATGAATTAAAGTAATTGAATAAATCATAATTCACCCTGCTCTATACCTTTATTCTTGTAATTCCCATATAATGATTCCCTTTTAATATAGAATCCAGTGCCAGACAATAAGGGCCCTTTAAGTCCATCCATACCTTGCCATAAAACCTGAAGTTACGACCAAAATAAAAAACACAGTTAAAAATTCCACATGGTCATTTTGAAGATATAGATTATATGCAATTATATCAAAATTTGAAGTGTTTACTTTATAAGTATCTCGGTGCTGACTATTATATATGTCATTTTTGCTAATATTGTGAAATTTCTGAGGGAATTGAACAAAAGCAAGTGAGGGTGATATCTTGGGATCAAGGTGGAAACACAGTGCTTGTCTTGCAGAAGCTGGTTCACTGCAGAACATGTCACAATCCAGCACTAGTATATATGGAGAATTGCTAATCACTCCAGAGACACGATACTGCAAAAATAATATATATATTTTATAAGTAATCAAATCAAATCGTTGATTGCAAATCTTCAAAAATGCTTGAGAATGGTCTTGTATTATATCATGGTTTTAAACCATGCTCCTATATTTCATTTAACAGAATCTCAAGAGAGAGATTAAAGATAGAGAATGTTACAAGGGCATTGAGGGCTCCAGCTTTGAAATGATGAGGATGAGAAGGCTTTTTCTCACGGGAAACATAAACAAGTAATGGCAATTTCACTTGCTCTATTTCATCACTGCCCTTTTCTTCTATCACCTGCCACCAATCAGTACATTTACATGAGGGAGAACATAAATATTAAGAGAAATAAAATAAGTATTATCCTTAATTTGATAAGTGTTGCAAACATACAATTTTGTTAACAACTTATTAATTATCATATCCTAGCAACTTCAGTACAAACACAAAATAATTGAATTTTGCATAAGCTAATTAAACTTCAAACTAGTCTAGAATATTTTGTATATGAAACATTATACCTCTACAATAGACGGATGATTTTGACCTGTTACACCATTAGTATCTCCAGAGTGATCGTGATCTTCTTTCACTCTCATTAAACCTTCTTTAAGAGCCTCATATTTTTCCTGAAAGAAAAATTGACATCATATATAAAACAAGTATTCTTCCTAAAAATTGACATCATAGAATTAAACAGCGATTTATAATCTACCTTGATCATTCTCTTATATGCAACAAAATCAACATCCCCACAAAAATCAGCACTATCATCCTCTGAATCATTAAAGTAAGCCTCAGGACACCTACACAAAACTCTGTATCTTACACAAAAAGGAATCCACCACTTTGCGAACTTGAAACCCTCCTTCATAGCATTCAATGTAATATTTGAACCACCATCATCAGAAACATATACATGAAGTTTCTCAGGTGGATAATCCAATGCCATAGCTGATAAAACAGTGTTGACAACATCCAAAGTAGGTTCCTTAGTTGGATCAGCAGTGCATATAAAAACATCAATGTGTGGAAGTTTATCATTTTCTGGTAATCTTTCTGGAAACACAGTTCTTGTAATTGGGTGCCAACGAAATGATTGGTCTAGAATCCATAAAAAGGAGAGAATGATTTCAGATGAGAAAAGTAGAAGGTAAGGTAGTAATAATGGTGTTTGTGAGTTATGAAAAAGGAAAGAGAGTCTGTAATAAAGTAAGAAACATAAAGCTATGGAATGGAGGAGCATGTGTAACCTATTGGTGAAAATTAAACAGTTGTTGACATGAGTGGCATTGAGAGGAAGAGTTTCCTCCATTGAACTCATAGTATTATGGAATTGGAATGTTGAGTATTGTTCACTCTATTTTAATATTGAAATATGAATGAATAGTAAAGTCTTATAGTGGTAAGTTTTGAAGATGATAAGGTGTAAGTAGACAGAGAAGCCACTAATAGAGACTAGGAAGAAAAAACGTGTTTGACTTGAAATCGAAATATGTTGTGAATGTTATCATCCGACAAACATTGTTGAAGCCGCCTTTGATTCTATGCTCTTTTCAAACTTCTAACTCCTTCCATACAACTTCAAATCATATATTCCTTATAACACACATAAAACATACAAGTCAATATTAAATATCAATAAAAAAATAAAAATTGGAAAAACAAATGCGCAATTAATACACAAAGCCGTAACCAACTACTACGAGGTTCCTTAAATTTTTTTTTTATTAAACTTCTATTATTAAGGTCTCTATTAAAATAATTTTTTTAAATTTCGGCTCATTATTTCATGGAGTTTAAGAGAGGGGCTTTGCGGGCTTATAGACCTACAATATTTTGTTAATTTTGAGATTTATCAAAAATAAAATAAAATTTTTTATCAAAAATAAAATCAAATATTTTATATCGAAAAAAATTGGAAATTTTTTATCGAAAAAAAATCGAATATCTTTTTTTATTAGAAAATAGTCGGACATTTTTTATTAAAAAAAATCGAAAAAGTATATAACAAAAAATCAAAAAAAAATTATCAGTAAAAAAATTGAAAATTTTATTTTTCAAAAAAGAAAATCGATTCTTTTTTAAATAAGCCGACAAATTTTAGAGGACTTTCAGTTTATGAGGCATTTTAAATTATTAATTTTTTTAACCCCTCTAAAATATAAACTGAGACCAATAATTAGGACTTATCAAATTGAGAGGTCAAAGTACACATGACATCATTGTTTGTAATAAATCATAGTTATGTTCTTAAAGTGTATTGATGAAAATAATTTTTTTTAAATTGCATTTAATTAATTAGTTGTTACATATCCCTCTCATAATATCCTCTTTCATTTAGTCGTCATTCATTCGTTGCATCTTTCATATAATAGCGATCATGTGTGCCATATATAACAATTTGATCAAAATCAAAATAATAATAAATGTAAATCTCAATCACCTCTATATTTTAGTTTACATTGCATTTTTTGTCTATATTGTTGCATATCACAGCCACAGTTTCCAACTTTAATTAGTTTTATTTTCTTAGCCACGATACCAAACAAAATGTCTCTCAAGATTGAATACATTGCGACAATTAGCTGACAATGGTAAGGTTCCAACCAACATCTACTCTTTCACTAACCTCTATCTGATTTTCATTAAACTACCTTAATCAATACCATTTAAAAGAAATTATTCTTTCTACTATAATTTTACTTATTGAAAAAAATGACTTTTTGTATGAATAAATTTCATTTTTTCTTCATATATATTATATATAACATTGTTTCATAGCAACAAATTTGTATTTCTTATTTTTTTATATTTTAGAAACAATAGGAGTTTATATGTGTTAGTAAAGAATTCTCCGAAGACATGAGAAAAGTCCATCATTTATTATAGTCATAAAGCTAGAATAAGAATCCAAGTTAACTTTCTATTTCTTGAGATATCATTGAACAATGGCATTTGGGACAATATTTTTGCATAAAGAAAATGAAATATAAGTTTGTTGTGGGATAATCAGATTAGTGGTATTACAATAGCTACTAGAGACATTTGAGTTAAATTAATTAACTATGAGGATATAGAGTTAAATTTTTTATAATTTATTATGTTACTCTTTTAATATATTTAAAATCTTAATATGTAATAAAATATAGACTTATCTCTCATAAAACCCAACTATTAAATTAACATACCCTAAGAAAACACATTATGTAACCATTAACAACATTAAATAATTCATACAATATTAAAATTCAAAAATTAGCAGTATCATTCATATTTGAAAACATTAATTTATTGTCTTTAATGATAATTAATTGTCTCTTGATTTATTTTATTTTTATATTTTCTAACTAAATTTGAAAAACTTTTTGTCAAAAAACAACAACAACGATTCTACTATTATATACATACCTCCTTACCCTACTACGTACAAAACTACTAATTT
>JBBPBR010000005.1:2518155-2529951 GCA_037974775.1 Cicer pinnatifidum
TTTTAACAATAAATATTAATGTTGTTAGAATTATATTGACAATTTACTCATTCGCTTTAATTCCACATTAATCTTATATCCCATGTTATGTTGTTTTCATATCTAGTTCATTCATAATAAGCAGGTCAAGCAAGGAAACCCGAAGCAAATTGAGGATTTTTTTTAAAAATCATTTAAAAAAATATAAAATCAAAATCATTTTTTTAA
The DNA here is from genome assembly GCA_037974775.1 of Cicer pinnatifidum. Taxonomy (NCBI): domain Eukaryota; kingdom Viridiplantae; phylum Streptophyta; class Magnoliopsida; order Fabales; family Fabaceae; genus Cicer; species Cicer pinnatifidum. Next base: position 2,518,363 of record JBBPBR010000005.1, read on the forward strand.
AATTTTAAACAAATGTACATTTTCATAAAAATCATTTAAAATAGTGTAAAGTCAAAATCACTTTTTTAAAATTTTAATCAAACCTATCTAATATCCTATTTTGTAAAGACAAGGTGCACTCATAATTTTGGTCCTGTATTATTCAATCACCATTTTTGGAAAAATGAAAATTCACAATATATACACTTTCTTGGATTCTAGTGTTCTTTACATGTGTATTCTAAAGTCTTAGTCACGAATACATGTTGTAATGGGAATTTAATAAAGAACATGATACCATTATAATGCATTTAGGAATCACATTCAATTAAATGAGAGTTTAACTTTTATACAAAGTCGACGTCAATGTTAATAAGTTTACAATAGTTTACAATATCGACCAATCACAACAAATCACATGTGTGATTTTTCGAAGAATTATTATCAAAATTAAATATTTTTTATGATTTAAGAATTATGGTATAAAAAAAATCATTATACCGACAGTATATATATATATGAATTAAATTCATTAATTAACTCATCAACTTGTATATAAGTTATATATATGTGCATGTGTTGAGCTTATTTGTGAGCTTCTAAAATAAGGTCATCATTAAACTTATGGAGCAAAAAAACTTTTCTCTTGTGCTTTTATACAGAGAGTTCAAAGCACACATTTTGATGGTCCTAAGCCAAGTGGGTTATACCTTCTTATATTTTATCACTGAAGCTTCCTTCAATCATGGAATGAGTCCTTACGTCTATGTTACTTATCGCCATGTTGTGGCCGGCGTTGTTATGTTCCCCTTTGCCTACTTTTTAGAGAGGTAAATGCCCTTTAAGCCATTGTGAAACCAAACATAACATTACTTAAAAATGAATTCTAGGTGAATTAGTGACTGATTGTGAGTGTTTAGTGTGGTGCTATGCATTTGCATTCTTTGATTTATTGACCCTTTAATGAGTGTGAATCAATGTTTGTGTTATCTTATCCATATGTGGTTGCATTTAATTGTTCAATTTTTCATTTAAATTCTCAGTTATTTTAATTAATATGTTTGTTTTAAATAAAAATTTGGATTTCGTATGATCTTAGATGATTGAACATTAATCACTTATGTGATGATAATTCTACTTGTTTTTCTTGCAGAAAAGTAAGACCAAAGCTGACGTGTTGTCTTTTTATGGAATTTTTTGTGCTTTCAGTGTTGGGGTAAGTACTACTAATAAAAAATGCATAATATTACACTATATAGAAGTTTATGGAAACATAAATAATTTGTAGTCATAATTAAATATTTATGTACACTTATGTATCCTATAAACTCATTAGACACCATGCGAGATGCAGAAACAAAGAGAGTGTCGTGATAAATGGAAGTCTAAGATAAATTTAAATACGAGATTTTATAAAGTTTATAATAGTATTTTAATAAAATTACTAAAAATTTTATGAAAAAATATTTTTAGACACTTAGAATAAAATATCCTTTATTAAATGTTGTATAACATTTTTTTTAATTCATAATTAAATCAATTAATTTAACATTTGTTTGGACAATATTAGTTTTAGATATTATTTTTTCATTTTGAAAATATTTGACTATGATGTTTTTTGTTAAGTATAATTTTTTAGGCATTTTTTATTAAGTAAAAAATTATTTAATTTTGGAGACGGTTGCTTTGGTGACTCTTGGCCGATATGTAGTGATGTGATAAAAAGAGAGAAATATAGAGAAAAATGAGGTGTTATGAGTCTAGGAAAATTGTGGATTTCATATATAACAACTCATTAAATATTAATGCAGAATAAGTTTGACTCTCAATGTGTACTTTGCATGCCTGAGGGACACTTCTCCAACCTTTGTTGCTTCCGTGATCAACACTATAGCTTCCCTTACCTTCATTATTGCAGTGGCACTCAGGTTCACAATTCTTAATCAAATACATGTATTTTTTGCTTATAATTTGTCACGGAAAGAGTAATGGTTTTTGAAGTATTTATAAATTTATTTTATCCATAAGAGAATTGATTTAAATGCAGGTTTGAGGTTGTTGATATTCGAAATCCACACGGTATAGCAAAAGTTCTTGGGAGTTTGATATCTTTAGCAGGTGTTATGATCATGACACTATACAAGGGACCTATTATGAAAGATTTGTGGCGTCCTTTAATACATATTCAACCAAAAAGTGGTCCTATCAATGATACTGGGTTAAAGGGTTCACTTCTTACAGTTGCATGTTGTTTTACATGGTCTTTATGGTACATTATGCAGGTTCTCACCTTAACTCGTTACTAGTTTTTAACTGGCAAATGTTAATAAGGATTCAAGGAACTGATTGAAGATTCTAAAAAGTAGAAAATCTTCATTAAAAGTGCAACATTTTTATTTTATTTATGTACTGAATGATGCATTTTTCAGTCAAAGTTTTTCATTTTTTTTGGTTTTTTAACCATATGTTAAGGATGCTTGTTAGCGTGTGCTCTTATAAGTTTTATGTGAACATTTTGTGTCATGCATAAAGAATACAGATCAGTTTAAGAGTAAGGCTAGATAAACCATTGTTTTAAGCCTTAATGCACTCCTCTTAGCTACTACATAATCCTTTAAGCCTCAATGCACTCCTCTATTACATAATCCATTTACTTTTCGTTCTAATCTTTATTTTACAACTTGACAAAAAGATAGCTTCTTTTTTCATCCGTGTTTTTATAAAACCACACGGATATGAAAGTATACTTCCTGATAGAAAAAAAGAAACTATATTTTTGTCTGAAAGTATACTTCTACTTCGTTGATGTAAAAATTGCATTTTTTCTAGATCTATACTTCCAAATTGGCTTTAAGGGAGTGAGAAAAGAAGCTCCACACAAAAATTGCACATGAAAAGTCTAGTCTTATGATCTGTACTTCATTTAGTTTTAGACATCAACTTGACTTGGGAAGGCCCTAAAAGAAAGAGGTTGTTTTTGTTGACAGTTTATATAATGGTTTTTTCTTCTTATTGTTCTTTCATCAGTGGAACTGGAAATTATCACAACTGTAATATATATCTTGTAAATGGAAATTCAGGCATCCACTCTGAAAAGATACCCTGCTCAATTGTCACTCACTACATGGATGTGCTTCATTGGAGCAGCGCAATCAGCTCTTTTCACAGCCATAGCAGAACATAATAACCCTTCAGCTTGGATTATAGGCCTCAACATTGACTTGTGGTCCACAATATATGGTGTTAAGTATAATATAATCAGCTCATAGCATTGTACAGAAGTACCAAATCTAGAGTGTTCTTTCTAACATTATCAATCCTTCAAAATGACAGGGAATTGTTGTTGGTGGTTTGTTGCTTTACATTCAACTATGGTGCACTGAGAAAAAAGGGCCAGTTTTTGTCACACTGTTTAACCCTCTTTCTACCATATTTGTGGCAATTCTAGCATACTTCGTCCTCGGTGAAAAACTTTATTTGGGCAGGTAGCATACAATTACTCAATTCTTTTCACATTAACATTATTTATTAGTATAATTAATTCTAATTCTGAAATTCGTTTCTCTTATAATTTTCAGCATCATAGGTTCATTTATTGTCATCATTGGTCTGTACTTGTTACTATGGGGGAAAGAAGGTGACAAAGAGGGGGATTTCAAAACCAAAGGTATATTGCAGCAAAATAGTGAAGACCTAGAATGCAGAATATAGGACAGTAGATTTAGCTGGTAAGGTTTGAATTGTACATCCAAGTGAGAATAGAATAAAGTTTGTACATCATGAAGATTTGTAGGCTTATTCTGGCTATACATTTTGTGCAAAATCAAGGCTTCATAAAGTTTATTTTCAGCTACCATTTTTACATGACAGTTTTTTTTAATGTAGACCAACAAAAGCCCTAGCAATGCAAAACTTAATATTAGGATGGTTCTGATTATTCATGTAATTAAAAACTTGACATTAAATCAGAATAGTTATACTTATCAAGCAGTACAACCAGCAAAAAAACAAACAATACGCGATCAAAGGTGAAAGAAAGGATGAAGAACATGGTAGATAAATTACATCAACTTTCTTTTAATTTTAAAGATTTATAACACTTATTTACTTAAAGATGAAACTTTAATCAAATAAGTATGGAATTTTACAAGACCAGTTACATTACTTCTAATAGAAGTGCTTCACAAATACCAGTCGTATGTTATGGTTGTAGAAGAGGTAGGATACAATGATAAATACATGAAAATAAAAGGAACAACATTAAATTTATTGTTTCATTTGATCAATCATCAGAATCTTGGTGTATGCTGTTTATCCTTTGGTGAGAACAAATTGATTAAGCGTGAAAGTGGAGAATAATCAGATGACATTAGCCTCATGTTTTAGTTTGTCAATAAGCTCATCCACAGAAGAAACAATAACACCTGATTTTCTCTTGGGAGGTTCTGTGACTTCAACTATCTCCAAATCAGATTTGATTTCCACATTCAACTCCTCTGGAGTGAACTTTTTTATTGGCTTCGATTTTGCTTTCATTATGTTGGGAAGAGTAGCATATCTTGGTTGGTTCAGTCTCAGATCAGTGCTGCAAGAAGAAAAAGCATAAAACTTCCACACCTAAGGTTAAAGTGTCCTACTTAGTATTATAAAACAGTTTTTCTGCGACACCTAGAATTTTAAATATCCTCATGCAAAAAAAATCAACAAGAAACAGAAGTCGGTAATCCACTACATTTAACATTATAGTATATGATACAGCATGTTTTTGACAGGTTTGATACGGCATACTCAAACGAATACGATACTCACGTTATTACTGCTGGTAAGTTCAAACACAGAGTCTCAATACCATCATCAACTTCTCTGTCCACTGTTGCCACCTGTTTCTCTTTATCAAGGACAACCTACTGGAAAGCAGAAGTTAGTCATGAAATAATTCAATGAAAAGAAATAATTTATTTGACTTATAATGATTATGCAAATTTTTTTACTAAACTGCAATTTTGTTAAGGTATCTTCTTTTAATTCTGCTGTTTATGAACTGACAACTTAATCAACAATATATAACAATTAGCAAGTGATGACTACAGATAAATCACTCTATGGTGGAAATCATTCACACGTATACATATATCGAAAACCATCAGAACTTTATAATTCATTGATTGTTTTCTTTATTTCTAGCCTAATTTAAATCATTCGGTTTAACCTTTGGGAATTCATAAACCTTGACTTGGGTAAAAGCTTGTTTCTCGGAGATTCGAGCTGTAGCACAATCCACAATCTGGAGACAGGGCTACATATACTCTTAATGCTTTGTCATATACACACCCAACTTAATGTGTTGTGTTTATCTATCTGATCTAAAGTAAAATGAACAAAAGATTTTGCATGACTCGTTTTTAATGATTTCCCAACAGCGTCAGCATTCCAATCGTAATAAACCATGGATGGAAAAAACAATTGTATGCAGACACATAACATAACATCATGCAAATATAGACCCTAGAGAGACGCAAGAAAACTCAATCAACTAATTTAGTTTTCCTGAAAAACTTGCTATTCAGGAAAGATCATTTGCCTTTGGTCAAATTGGGATCGAGAATGGAGAAAAATAATATGAATTTGAATATATAGTACTAGTGAGATATGCAACTTAGGCAAATCAAAGATAGTCAGCAAAGAAATGAATAAGAAACTGTTTACTGATGATGTTTGTAGATAATGAGCTAACCTTTGAAGCAAAAGTCCCTTGTGGCCAATTGAGAAGTCCTGCAATCATCTGCCCTGTTTGATTGCAATCATCATCAATGGCCTGTAAATAATCAAGGAAAGAAAAAACCACTTAATAGACAATTGTGATCATCCAATTGTTCTTAAATATTCAGTGTCCTGTTCTTTTTCCTGCATCAATGCATCTATCATTTTTTCCACAATATCCCAACACGACAGGTAAAAAAAAATTAAAGCAAATCTAAAGCAAAAGTACCCATTTAAACCCGTGACCCTGGGAAGTTAAAGAATCAAATAGCTAAAAACATTTCTTAGAAAAGCAAACCCAACTCTAAAGTAAATAGATAAATAAACACACACAAGAGCACAATGATTGATCACAAAGTTCGGCAAATTATGCTTATATCTCCAACAGCAGAGTGGCTACTGTAGTTCGGCGATGATTGATCACAAAGTTCTTCTAAGTTGTGCTTAATACTATGGTCTACAGTACAGATTACATGTTTACCCTGCATCCCTAACACTCCTAGCCGTAACCAGGGGAAGTAAGGTGGCTTGGTGTGGGGGAGTTAAAGAGTGTAGTGATAAGGAGGTTGAGAGTTCTATCCTCGTCCACAACATTAACACTAATCTACGCTAACACACTAACATTTGTAATTTCATAAAAAATAAAATAAAATAAAAATCTAGTCGTAACCCAACATACGATTAAGCCAAACCTAAAGGGCAAGCGCTCTCGCTCCACTCGTTGTGCTTTGAGCTTTGCTCACTTTGCAATGCTTGAGCGTCTACCCAGTGATCATTGAATATGAGCATACTCAACAACATTCAATCATGTCACACTATTAAACACCCAAAGGGTCATTGTCATACAAGGAAAGGGTGGATCACTTGTACAACAAAACATAACCAAAATATCCAACTCATCTCATCACCATAAACTAATAATTCCAGGAAAATAAAATAATAAATAAAAAACCATAATTATGAAACATCACCAAAAAACACAAACCTCAATCTCCCCAAAGCACAAAAAAGTAGAATACCTGTTTGCCAAGAATCAAAAGTCCAGGTTTCTCAATCTCAACAAGTTTCTTCAAAATCTTGGCAACAGAGAGAGGATAGAGTGAATTATTAGCTTCCACATGGATACCTCTATCAGCTCCCATTGCAAGACCAGTTCTAAGAGTATCTATACACTGAGAAGGTCCCATGCTAACAGCCACAACCTCAGATGCCAAACCAGATTCCCTAATTCGAAGTGCTTCTTCTAGGGCAATCTCACAGAAAGGGTTCATTGACATTTTCACATTCTGGGTCACTACCCCTGTCTAAAAAAATGTGTTTTTTCAGTCAAAGATTGCAAATTTAAAGTGCACAAAAAAGGGGAATTCTGAAATTTGAATTTGAATTATTTTGTTGGATGGCGATTAGTGGTTACCTTGTCGGGTTTGACTCTGATTTTGACGGCATAATCGATAACTCGTTTAACGGTTACCATTATCTTCATTGTGGCAATGGTGGTAGTAGATCCAGTGTATTTCTCTATCTGGAGGAGGAAGAAAGAATAATAGCAATAGAAGAGTGTGCGTGTGCTTTGTTGGAAAGACAAATAATTAAATAATTTGCATTTGATCCATATCCATTGTGCTCTGCTTACTCTACGGCACGTAAGCGAGCCTTCAAACGACACTGATAAGTCTACATCTTAATCCCTGCATCCAACAAACTACCACATTAACAATCTTTTTTTTAAGTGTAAATAATTTATGGCGATTATTATCACTAATTTCAACATTTTTTCTCTTTTCTATATTTTGTCAATGAAATTAAAGAAAATGGTGGATCTCACATTTTCCTTAATGATTAGACATATTTCAAAGAAATTAGTTCGATGGTGAAGATTAAAAATTTAATTTATTTTGTTATTTTCATTATTTTTTGCTCAAATTCATTTTAAGAAAACAAGCCAGCAAACGTATGTACTATTTTGGAGTAGATTTTTGGCTAATACCATCTCATTTTTACTATATAAGTTTCAAATTACGACTTATTATTATATGTGTGAATTTCTATATTCTACTTTAATCATTATATTGATTTGAATATCAGGATATTCACAAATATAATTTTATCATCAAACATCATCTCTATCATGGATTCCATCTAATTCACAATTCATAGAAATTATTCTTTTAAATTCATTATTATTGTGAGATCTCTGAATTCTTGTTAGGAATGTATACTCCCTTCAGTTTTATATATAAGATAATTTTTAAAGAAATTTTTTATTTTATATATAAAAAATAATTACGACTTTTAAGTCATTTATTGTTTAAATAATTTTTATACTATTGTTTAAAATATTTGTTTTTAAAATATTATTAATAAATATTTAACGTCTCACAATTTTCATATATATAAGTAAAAATAAGAAATAAAAAGTTAAAGACAATTAATGTGTATTTCCAAACAATTTGTTTGATCTAGATATGCACTTTAAAAATATGAAGGATTTTTGTGGAAAGTAGAACATTAGTATTTGGGACCTGACCAAACAAAATATCAAGCCCGGTTGTTCTACCTGATGGGCTATACGTAAATTAAAAGTTTTTCTAAAGTCTTCTGAAAGAAGTTTCCTCGTATTAAAATCAAAATAATTTCTTCTCTTACTTCCTATATTTTTAAAAGTCTCTAAAATACACTTATGAATTGATTGATCTAGGGAGCCATGAGAGTGAGAAAAGAAACTCTCTAAAATTTGCACATTTGCAAGTTTAAAAAAATGGAGTGAACATTTTTATTCAATATATAAGTGACTTAATTATTAAGAGACCGGTAATCGCTCATCTAACCTCCAATTTTACTCATAAATGCAAAAAACACTATCAAAATCATGTTTTTGATAATTTTATCCAATTTTTTAACTACCGCAAGCTTTCTACCCTGTTATTTTGGGCCTAACATCACCTCCCTTAAGAGACCAAGCCCAAAGTCAGAAATGCTAAGAAACAAAAGGCCCAAAAAAGAAGCACTATTAAAGCGGAGTCTCTAAAAGATGGTCAAAAGAGTAAAGACAACAACAACAACAAAAAAACCAAGTGAGACTTGTATTCACTGTCTTCTACAACAAGTGCACGTTTTGAAATAAATATATGCATTATTTCATATATAGAATAAAATTGTTGTATTGCTACCAAAATCAAGGGACAATATAATGCCCCATATCGCCGAAGATTAAATTTTGCTCTTTTTGGGGATTAGTTTGTTGGAACTTTTTGTTGTGTTTTGTTTTGCTTCAATTTCCCTTTTGACAAGGCAAACATCTCACGGGTTCAAGAAGTGTGCAACAGATCTTGTAGCCCCTGCCCATGCTTACGTGCACATGGCCTTCAAAGAGTGCATCACTTATTTGGAAACACTATAATAATAACAATAATACCAATATCAAAAGATGCATTGGTAATAAGTTCCTACTTCCTAGTATGTTGTAGGAAAGATGGTTTAGAAGTCAAGTTACTCTATGTGGGTTTGTGTCAACAATTTTCAATATCATTTTATGGTTTTCAATTACCTTAATTTTATGAAATTGAGTTTCAAGTGATTTATATTTAGATGTTTTTTTAAGAAATGTTGATACACAAGAAGAGTGTTATATATGGGGAAATGATGTTTTAAAATTGTTCAAAATTAACGATCAATGCTGTCATATTTATGTAAAAGCTCAAGTTCACTTATATTCTTCAGGATTGAAACGACAATCTAATCAATGTTGATTCCACGAAAATAAGAGAAGATAGATATAAATTCAGTATTGATAACTAATATTTTTTTATAGAGAAAAAACTTCATTCAAATACAAATAGGAATAGTACAAACAAATTCATTATGATTTAGGATATTTCTCATCCATATTTTGATATCGAAACTAATTAAAAAAACAAAAAATATGCTAACAATACACATAATGTTTTCAGAAGTCAATAAAAGATAATCAAACTAAAATCTTAATATTAACAATCAAACTAATTTATTCCACGTACAATGAATGATAAAAAATAATACAAGATCCACAACCTTTAATTTAATCAATCATTAAAAAAAAAAATTGATAGTGTTGGCTCATATCGACTATAAATGATATTTAAAATGAACAATTCAAACACATGTTAAAAATCTTATGTTAGAATCAGACATGGTTTAATTTGATAATAGCATATTGTATATATAAACACCGTAATTAGATGGAATAATAAATAATTTCACACTATAATAACATTTAAACGACAAGATAAAAAATAAAATAATTTATAAGAATAATTTCAGACTAAAATAATCTCATATGACCTAAAAGTTTTATTTTAGACTTTTTGAAAACTACTATTTATTTTGTTTTGCTTTTTTATTTATTTATCGAATTTACAAATACCGAACAACTTTCTTAGTTATGAGGACAAATAATACAATAAATTTCTACTTACGAATGGCTGACTCAATTTGTTATTAGAATGTTGAACGATATTGAAAGAAGCATTAACTAGAAACCACATGAGACACTTGTCAATTCTAAAAGCCACAGTTTTCATCCTTTAAAAGGAATTTTGACATAAAGCTTACTACATGTTTGCTTTTTATGTTCTCTCACCTCCCACCGTTCGATCAACCAACTCTCCATAGCTTCGTGTTCAACGCACGACACGCCACCACAGGGAATTTAGTGAATGTAATAAATTTCTTTTTATTAATCTCAGTAATTCACAATAAAAAAATTAAATAGTTTTTCAACGATACATTTAGTGTAATTTTTCAACATAAAACAAAAGATAAATTTATCACTTCCAATTAAATTGAGACTATTAAAAACTGAAATGAATTTTAACCAACATAATAAATATGTATATCCCTAAAATCGTGTTTAACACAATAAAACTAAATACACACTCTAAACATAAAAGAAATTGCTATATGAAGACAAATTATGGTTGGGAGAATAATTACAATGATGATCACTTCAACCTAAAAATTTGGTTGCTCTTTCATTAGTTATATAAAATATTTAAACTCCAAATTAATGATTGATTCTTACAAGCTGGAAGAAGATGAAACTGTGTAACAAGAAAGCATCTTCAAACCAACCAAAAATCACCAAACCTTACCTTCCATCAACCAACATTACAACACATAGAGACACAGTGTGTATACAGAAATATAATTTTGGTTGTTGTGAACTGTTTATCAATGAGAAAAGGACTTCTCTTTTTCTTTTAAAAAATCAATATTGGTACACATGTAGCTATTGACTTTATTCATCCTTGGATTCTCCTTTTAGGTAATTGGTCGACTTTTCCATTTCTTTTGCTTCATTTCCTAATAGTACTTTTGTTTAAAGCAAGATTTTCTTATTTCTCTTTTTGATTTTTTCTAGAGCAAGACATGAAATGGAATAACTTATAATTGATTTGATCCATAGAGGCAAATAAAACATTTGCTTTTAGAAAGCTAAAAATATGATGATTTTAGCAATGATGCTCGTTATCATGGCTCCATGACTTTTTCAAAAGCTGGATAGGCTAAATAGTTTGTCTCTAAATATAAAAGATAAAATCACTATAATCTTTAAATATATTAAAATTTAAAATTATAAATATATTTTTAAGTGTAAGTTTTGTTTGAAATTTTATAAATCAAATTAAATAAAGAAAGATATATTCGACATAAAAATAATCAATAAAAAATTTAATTAAAATTAAAATTAAAATTGTGATGACGAATTTCACATTTAAAGACTTAAAAATTATTTAAACACAATTTGTGTTAGAGACACTTGACACGATATATATATATATATATATATATATATATATATATATATATATA
>JBBPBR010000005.1:2551635-2563336 GCA_037974775.1 Cicer pinnatifidum
GATGAAAAGGTTTGCTTTGAAAAAAAATATGTTTTATAAATAAAATGAAATTTGTTGAGAAATTTTTGTTTTGATAATGAAAATTCTGTATTACCTAATATTTAAGGGTTAAGTCTGGCCTCACTTGTTATAAACTTTTTTTTAGATATGAATTTGACATTTTTAAAATGTGGTACAATTTATTAACTTATTTAAAAATTTATTTCATATTAATATTTTTAAATTAGTAGTCAAAAATATTTTTGAATAGACTAACAAGTTAATAAATCAGGTTTTTTATTAGTTTTATAATGGCATGTTAAATATTTTGATTATAAGGGCCAAATCATGTTAAAGAATGAACGTTTATTCGCTTGAAGAATATGGAAAAGAAAAGGAGAGATATAGATTGAAAGGGCCAAATCATAAGTATAGCCAAATTCGGATCATTTGCAGTGATTGTACTATAGTATACAGCTCATTCTACAAAATTATATCCTGCACCCCTTCAACTATATCCTTACTCAACATTTAAGTAAAATAAAATAAAAAATCCTATTTTATAATTTAATTTTATATATATATATATATAATATTCTATTGGTACTTACAAGTTATTCCATCCTTCTTTAATTACAAGACCTTGTTTCACTTTTGTTTTTTCGTTTAATATAAGAGCTTTTACAAATTCAAGATATATCCATGACTTCTTTATAAAAATCTCTCCATTTAATTTACTATTTGATTTTTTTTTCTTTCATTTTTTAGATAAATTTAATACTAGAATTGTTTTTCTTAATATACATAGACTTTGTTGAAGGGTCTTATAATAAAAGACGTAGGGAGAACAGTATAAAATTATTAAGCTATTTTTAAACACATGCTTTTATAAAACCAAGTTTTAGTTTTTTTTTTTTTAAAGATTTATTTTTAATTTTTTATGATCCATGATTTAACCCATTTAGCCACATATCACTGGACGGACTCAAATCAACCGTATCACAACTGATTATCATTTACAACTGATCATTGTGATCTTTTTAGCGTTGATTGACAAAAATATTGATTGATAAAATTTAATAACACGATTTTGGAGAATTTGAACATGAAAATTAGGATGGTGTTGTTGAAGGAGAATGCGTCAAAAATTGTGGTTTTGGTCGACAAAATCTTAAATGACCAAAGGTGGATATGCAACATTGGTCGAGGGGTCGAATATTAATGATTTTCGAAAAATTTATTTTGCTTGAAACAAATTAATACTGTTAAAAGTGACAATTTTGTTTTGAAGATTATGGCAAAATAGACTACCAACAAAAGACAATTTGATGAAAAGAAATATATTGAACACAATTTAATATTTGTGCGCGAATGGATGTGGTAAAATAGAAAGGAGTTGACACCTCTTTTTTGAATGTAGGGTTAATGCTATCATATGGTCTAATTTATTGCAGTAGTTGCGTATTTATTTGGTTTTGCATATCGAAGCATTGAAGAGTTTTCATCAATTTGTGAAATTGGTGGACAAAAGTTGGGTGAGGGGAGAACATATTTAGTGTTATTTGGGTTGTGTGCATATTGGTGCTTTGGAAGGGGCGTAATAAGAAGATCTTTAAAAATAGAGTAGTTGATTGGAAGTTGGATAATTAGTACTAGAGAACACTTCAGTGATAGAATTGAACAATTTCAATTTGTCACAAATATCTTTTGCAAATTTCCAATGTAAACTTGTAGGCAAACAAGTGTATTGGGATTCACGTTGTCTTAATCGACTAAATACATCTTCATACAAAATGGCAACATCAAACATCTTGTAAGTTGAATTTCATCTAGTCGGACAATCTAAAACCAAATTCTTGGTGCAAGAGATTCGTAATTGTTTGGCAGTCTCCTCAAACTTTTCCTTCCTTTTAGGTGTTGCAGTCCAATATGCAACACTATCTCGAATCCTCTCCACGCCATCTTTCACAAATTCTAACCCATCTTTTACTATCAAATTAAGATGTGCGCGCAACAACGCATGTGAAGTAAGCCCCATCCTTTAACAATGTATTCAATTGCAACTTATCCTTAATTTTTTCAACCATTGCATCATTAGTGCTACAATTATCTAAAGTGATAGTGGACAATTTTGTATCAATATTTCAATCCATTAAACATTCAACCAATGCATTACAAAGTCTTTCACTTGTATGAGGGGCAGGAACATAAATAAACCGAATATAAGAAGATTCACATTCAATGACTAATATAAATAATATTCAATCAAACTAGTATTATCAGATATTATAATTACCTCAAAATTTGACTTTGTAGATCCCAATTTTCATCAATGTAATGAGCAGTGACAACCATATACCTTTTTTTTTTATTGCTCACTGTCCACATGTCACAAGTAATGGCCACTCTTTATGGGAGAGTTTCTAACAACTTCAAAATTATGGTTTTCTCAACTTCATACACTTTGAATATCTATTTTTTTTTATAGTATTTCTACAAGGAACTTGAAATAATGGTTGAAGAGAGGTTGAGTATCTCCTAAAATCAATATGCTCCACTATTGAAAGTGGATATTCATCCAAAATAATTGCATGTGCAAGCTCTTTCCTAGCATTTTCAGCATCATAAATTCCAGTCCGCAACTCCTTTTTACCTTGCAAGACCTTAGCGGTAAGAAATGTTTGTTAGTTATTATGTCTCATGGTAGACAAACGTGGAGTACATATTTTCATATGTCCGCGCAAGTGTGAGGTTTCGTCTCTTGCTCTCCCACCAAGCAATTTCCTGCAATAATTACATTTAGCTTTTTCTTTTCCATCAACTTTTACCTTTGTAAAATGATTCCATACAATACTTTTAAGTCTATTGTTACGATCTTCGGGTATTTCATCTGTCATATTATCATTTGTCTCATTGTGTGGTGTTTGCACAGTTTCATTTGGTGTAGAAACATTAACTAACGGATTACAACTTTCATTCATAGTTGGTTGATGTGAACTTTCTTCTGAAGTAAGTTGACATGGTAGTGGTTGAGATGATGTGCCTTTAATTTCCATTTATATATTCTTTAAAGTTGCATATAAAAACAAATTAAATTCATAAATAAGTTATACACTCACTCAAACACACACATATATTTCTTAAAAAATTTATCATGTAGTCATACATACTATCTAACTAGCAGCATTGACACATGAAAATCTGGATCTTCAGAAAAGCTATCTATGCTCAATAAAAAATAATAAGAACCAATGATGTGTCTTAAATTATAATATCTCACCCTAAAAATGGTCAACAACTAGTGCCACAAACAAGCATCTTAATCAACATCAATCCAAAGCAGATCTTAATCAAAATCACATTCATAAATAAATAATTTAGCATGTTGGCTGTCGCATGTCTTTTGTCACATTGGGATTGTGGTATGCATTTGGAAAATATGTGAAACTGTGAGGCATTTTAATTGTTAAAGTGGGGCAGTATACTTGAGTTTCAACATAGTGTTAGTTGGTTGTATCTTTTGAGCAATAAAGATTCTAGAGGACGGAGAGAAAAAAATATTGAGAATCTTGATTGCTACTGTTTTGCTGGTATTCATATCTAATTTGTTTAGTTATTGTGTGTAGGCAGTATGCAGATAGTCTTCTTTCTTTATTCTACTTTGTGTTTCCATAGGTTAGTAGCATGCCTATAAATGCATTTGATTTGTTATTTTGTTTGCAATTTCTGTATATTAGTTATTACCGATATGAGAATAACTATTTACAAACATAAAAACAAGAAAAAGAAAAGTATCACTTGAATTTGAACCTAACAAACCTAACTGCCCTATATATATTCTGTCGTGAGATTCTTCTGTGCAGATCCACACACTCAGTACCTTCAATTCAACTCCTCCCAAAAAAATCGATACTCTGTCATAAATGCTACAACCAAATGACCATTCAGAATCTTTTCTTGAGGAATGATTCATTCCTAGGTGGTATATGTGTCTGAAATTATAATATCTCAACCTAAAAATGGTCAACAACTAGTGCCACAAACAAGCATCCTTTTACAACCTTGTTACAAGACACTTATGGAGAAAATATGCAGAAAAATATCCTGATTTCAACAAGAAAATAATAAGAAAGTTTAAAAATGAACCTTAAAATTATAGCGGCGAAGAGAATAAGAGGCGACACAAAAAGGATGACGAAGACGACGCACATAGAGGAGGGAGGATGGCCAGGACAGAAAAAGTGAGGGTGGAGGTGGACGGTGGCAGCAAGCTAAGAAAAAGGAGGAAGATTGATAAAATTAGAGTTTTGTTACTATTTTAAGAGATATAAGGGTATTTAAGTAATTGTATTTATGTCGGGTGGGTGCAGGTGTGGGGAGTGATGGGAAATTCAACAACAAATACAATAACAACTCTAACAGAGCAATATGCAGCGGATAATTAATTTCCCAAACTTGCAAGAATCTGTGAGGAGCAATCAACAAATAATTACAGCAAATAAAATCACCATCACAAAGGACACAATAATTTTTAACGTGGAAAAACCTTCTCAATGTGAGAAGTAAACAACCACGGGACCAAGCCAGTAATAGAGCTCCACTATGATCAAAATATGGGTACAAGAGAGTTTCAAATATGGCACAAATTCGTGCTCAATAACCAACCAAAAACAGCAAGGTAACTAGCACAATAATCAGCCAAAACAATGAGAAAACAGGCATGAAATTGAGAACAAAGTTCAGCAAAAAAACCAGAAAATCTGCTGCTGTCCGAGTTCAATTTCTCCCACCTCAGACCTCTGATTGACGATCCAAACGGTCAGAATGAAGTATCACTAGTCACGAACCTGCTGTCAAAATTTCAGCCCGATCCGACGGTGAACGAAGGAGATATCGCGAATCTAATACAGCTGCTCTGTTTTATGCGAAAATAGGGTTTACTCTTTCTCTCTCACTTTTCTCTTTGCCTCTCTCTCTGAATTCAGCTCTCTCTCACCCACTAATCTGACCCCTCTCCACTTGGTTAAGTGAGACTCGTGGGCTTGCACATATTGGGCCTTTCTCCACATAGGAAGGGAGCCCAAAACCCAACATATCTCCCCCTCACAACTATGTGGAGGTGACCGCCAAACCGGCGATCTCACAGCAAGTTTCAAACTTGCTTCTCGGTAATGCCTTGGTCATCATATCAGCACCATTATCATCTGTATGAACCTTGGCCAATTCCAACAACCCAGCATCCAAAGCATCACGTATCCAATGATACCTAACATCAATGTGCTTGGACCTAGAATGAAAGGTTGAATTCTTACCAAGATGAATTACACTTTGACTATCACAAAATAACAAGTACTTATCTTGAACAAAACCAAGCTCCTGCAAGAATTTCTTCAACCATAACAATTCCTTGCATGCTTCTGTAATGGCAATGAACTCTGCCTCAGTAGTGGACAATGCAACACACCTCTGCAATCTGGATTGCCATGCCACAGCTCCCCCTGCAAACTTAATCAAGTAGCCTGAAGTAGACTTTCTGGAATCAATGTCTCCAGCCATATCAGAATCAGTATATCCCACAAGAGTAGGCTTATCACCTCCAAAACAAAGCCTCAAACTGGTAGTACCACGAAGATACCTCAAAATCCATTTCACAGCATTCCAATGCTCTCTACCTGGATTAGACAAAAATCTACTAACTGTACCAACAGCATGTGCAATATCAGGCCTTGTACACACCATTGCATACATTAAACTACCCACAGCAGATGCATAAGGAACTCGTTGCATATCTGATTTTTCAGCTTCATTGAGAGGACTCTGACTAGTACTCAATTTAAAATGACTAGCAAGAGGAGTACTTACAGCCTTAGCATTATCCATCTGGAACCTCTGTAACACTCTTTCAACATAATGTTCTTGTGACAGCCAAAGTTTCTTCTTATTCCTGTCACGCATGATTCTTATACCAAGAATCTGCTTAGCAGCTCCCATGTCTTTCATGGCAAATGACTCGCCCAATTGCTTCTTCAACCTGTCAATCATGGAAATATTTTTCCCAACAATAAGCATGTCATCAACATACAATAACAAGATAATGAAATCATCATCAGCAAACTTTTTAACAAAGACACAGTGATCAGAAGTAGTCTTCTTGTAGCCTTGCTCACACATAACTGACTCAAACTTCTTGTACCACTGACGCGGAGCCTGCTTCAAACCATATAGACTCTTTCTGAGCCTACACACATAGTCTTCCTTGCCTTTAACAAGAAAACCATCAGGTTGCTTCATGTAAATCTCTTCCTCCAAATCACCATGAAGGAAAGCAGTTTTTACATCCATTTGCTCTACCTCCAAATCAAGAGTAGCAGCCAAACTCAACACAGTTCTAATGGATGACATCTTCACCACAGGAGAAAAAATCTCATTGAAATCAACACCCTTTCTCTGTCTGAAACCTTTCACAACCAATCTGGCTTTATATCTTGGAGATATAGAATTGCTTTCTTGCTTCACTCTAAAGATCCACCTGTTTTCCAAAGCCTTCTTTCCCTTAGGTAGTTTCACCAATTCAAAAGTGTGATTATCATGCAAAGACTTCATTTCATCTTGCATAGCATCCAACCACTTCTTCTTTTCATCACTCTCCATGGCTTCATCATAACATTCAGGTTCGCCTCCATCAGTCAAGGTAACATAGTCATCAGAAGGATACCTAGTGGATGGTTTCCTCTGCCTAGTAGACCTCCAAACTTGAGCTTGAGGTGGTTCAGGAGCATCACCAAGATCCTCATCTTGTGACATCTCATGTTCTTCTTCAGCATCATCATTAGGAACACCAAAATCATCTCCAAGCTGCTGATCACCAACATCACCATGTTGCTCATCATTCTGAACATTATTTTCAGCAGTATCCAGATCATGTGTAGGCATCCGAACTGGATCAACATCAGACAAACCATTATCAATCTCAGGTGTAGTCTTCTCCATCTTATCAATGTCTTCAATGGTTTGATCTTCCATGAACTTCACATCACGGCTTCTAACAGCTTTCTTCTCAACTGGATCAAATAGCTTGTAGCCAAATTCATCCTGACCATAACCGATAAAGATACACTGTCTTGTCTTCGCATCCAACTTGGATCTCTCATCCTTTGGAACATGCACATATGCTTTGCAACCGAAGACACGCAAATGATCATACCTGACATTCTTGCCAAACCAAATCTTGTCTGGCACCTCAGCATTCAAAGCAACTGCAGGACTCAGATTAATAACATGCATTGCCGTGTACAATGCTTCACCCCAGAAATGCTTAGGCAACTTTGCTTCAGAAAGCATACACCTAACTCTTTCAATCAATGTCCTGTTCATTCTCTCTGCTAAACCATTCAACTGAGGAGTTTTAGGAGGAGTCTTTTCATGTCTGATACCATGCTGCTTGCAATAAATATCAAATGGTCCACAATACTCACCACCGTTGTCAGTACGAATGCATTTCAACTTCTTGCCTGACTGTCTCTCCACCATAACATGGAACTCTTTGAATTTCTCCAGAACTTGGTCTTTTGTCTTCAAAGCATAGACCCAAAGCTTCCTGGAACAATCATCAATAAAAGTAACAAAGTAGAGTGCACCACTAAATGACTTTACCTTCAACGGGCCACAAACATCAGAATGCACCAATTCAAGCAACTCTGACTTCCTTGAGGAGGGATGTTTCTTGAAGGATACTCTAGTCTGCTTACCAGCCATGCAATGAGAACATTTCTCCAACTCTGCACTCTTTAATCCCGGAAGTACATCCTTTTTAGCTAAACAATTCAGCCCCTTTTCACTGATATGACTAAGTCTGCGGTGCCACAAAGAAGCCTCCATATCCATGGCATTCACACTGTCTTTAGCAACCAATGCTTTAGTCCAATACAGTTTATTAATTTTCTCCCCTCTGGCCACAACTAAGTTACCTCTGGTGAGTTTCCATTTTCCTGAACCAAAGTGATTATTATAACCACCATCATCAAGCATCTGCACAGAAATCAAATTAAAGCGAACATCTGGAGCATGTTTGACTCCTCTAAGCAACAACTGCACTCCCATGTTGGTCTGCAAACAAACATCACCAATACCAACTACCTTGGACACACCATCATTACCCATCTTCAACACTCCAAAGTCACCAGAAGTGTAAGATGTGAAGAACTCCTTCCTTGGTGTAACATGCAGTGTAGCACCACTATCAATAATCCACATGCTCTCATCTGATACAAGATTGACTGAGTCATAGTCACGGAGAATAATCAGATCATCACAAGTAGCAGTAGTAACACGATCATCATCATCATGATTCTTATCTCTCTGCTTACTGTTATTATTTTTGCTCTCCCTTTTCCATATGAAACAGTTCCTCTGTATGTGCCCAATTTTGTGACAATAATTGCACTCCACATTCTTAAATCTAGGCTTGGACTTACTTCTGTTGTTCTCTCTACTCGCACTTCTGCTATTCTGTCTGTTCCCTTTCGGTTCCTTTCTTTGACTTCGGCCCCTGTTCTCAGTGACAAGTACCTCGGAATGAGATGAAGTACCTTGTGCCTTCCTTCTCATCTCCTCATTAAGAACACTTCCCTTTACACTTTGCAAAGAGACAATACCATCAGAAGCTGAGTTTGTAATTGAAACCCGAAAAGTTTCCCAAGAATCTGGTAGAGTATTCAGTAGCCATAGTCCCAACACTTCATCATCAAATTTGATACCCATACCTGACAATTGATCTAGGAGCCCTTGAAAATCATTTAAGTGATCTGAAATAGAAGTCCCCTCCTTGTACCTCAAATTCATCAAGGAGTTCAACAAATACAACTTATTATTCCCTGATTTAGAAGCATACAAAGATTCAATCTTCTTCCACAAGGATCTTGCATGTTCCTCATTAGCAATGTGATTATAAACATTGTCTTCTACATATTGCCGAATAAAACCACATACCTGCTGATGTTCAAAACTCCAATCCTCATCAGTCTTGGATTCTGGCTTCTCACTAGCAAACACAGGAAGATGCAAATTCTTCACAAATAACAGATCCTTCATTTTTCCCTTCCATAAGTGATAATTAGTGCCATTCAAACAAATCATTCTATTTGTATTTGCCTCCATCATTCAAACAAGTCAAACAACCCCTTAACCAAAGAGCTCTGATGCCACTCTGATGGGAAATTCAACAACAAATACAATAACAACTCTAACAGAGCAATATGCAGCGGATAATTAATTTCCCAAACTTGCAAGAATCTGTGAGGAGCAATCAACAAATAATTACAGCAAATAAAATCACCATCACAAAGGACACAATAATTTTTAACGTGGAAAAACCTTCTCAATGTGAGAAGTAAACAACCACGGGACCAAGCCAGTAATAGAGCTCCACTATGATCAAAATATGGGTACAAGAGAGTTTCAAATATGGCACAAATTCGTGCTCAATAACCAACCAAAAACAGCAAGGTAACTAGCACAATAATCAGCCAAAACAATGAGAAAACAGGCATGAAATTGAGAACAAAGTTCAGCAAAAAAACCAGAAAATCTGCTGCTGTCCGAGTTCAATTTCTCCCACCTCAGACCTCTGATCGACGATCCAAACGGTCAGAATGAAGTATCACTAGTCACGAACCTGCTGTCAAAATTTCAGCCCGATCCGACGGTGAACGAAGGAGATATCGCGAATCTAGTACAGCTGCTCTGTTTTATGCGAAAATAGGGTTTACTCTTTCTCTCTCACTTTTCTCTTTGCCTCTCTCTCTGAATTCAGCTCTCTCTCACCCACTAATCTGACCCCTCTCCACTTGGTTAAGTGAGACTCGTGGGCTTGCACATATTGGGCCTTTCTCCACATAGGAAGGGAGCCCAAAACCCAACATATCTCCCCCTCACAACTATGTGGAGGTGACCGCCAAACCGGCGATCTCACAGCAAGTTTCAAACTTGCTTCTCGGTAATGCCTTGGTCATCATATCAGCACCATTATCATCTGTATGAACCTTGGCCAATTCCAACAACCCAGCATCCAAAGCATCACGTATCCAATGATACCTAACATCAATGTGCTTGGACCTAGAATGAAAGGTTGAATTCTTACCAAGATGAATTGCACTTTGACTATCACAAAATAGCAAGTACTTATCTTGAACAAAACCAAGCTCGTGCAAGAATTTCTTCAACCATAACAATTCCTTGCATGCTTCTGTAATGGCAATGAACTCTGCCTCAGTAGTGGACAATGCAACACACCTCTGTAATCTGGATTGCCATGCCACAGCTCCCCCTGCAAACTTAATCAAGTAGCCTGAAGTAGACTTTCTGGAATCAATGTCTCCAGCCATATCAGAATCAGTATATCCCACAAGAGTAGGCTTATCACCTCCAAAACAAAGCCTCAAACTGGTAGTACCACGAAGATACCTCAAAATCCATTTCACAGCATTCCAATGCTCTCTACCTGGATTAGACAGAAATCTACTAACTGTACCAACAGCATGTGCAATATCAGGCCTTGTACACACCATTGCATACATTAAACTACCCACAGCAGATGCATAAGGAACTCGTTGCATATCTGATTTTTCAGCTTCATTGAGAGGACTCTGACTAGTACTCAATTTAAAATGACTAGCAAGAGGAGTACTTACAGCTTTAGCATTTTCCATCTGGAACCTCTGTAACACTCTTTCAACATAATGTTCTTGTGACAGCCAAAGTTTCTTCTTATTCCTGTCACGCATGATTCTTATACCAAGAATCTGCTTAGCAGCTCCCATGTCTTTCATGGCAAATGACTCGCCCAATTGCTTCTTCAACCTGTCAATCATGGAAATATTTTTCCCAACAATAAGCATGTCATCAACATACAATAACAGGATAATGAAATCATCATCAGCAAACTTTTTAACAAAGACACAATGATCAGAAGTAGTCTTCTTGTAGCCTTGCTCACACATAACTGACTCAAACTTCTTGTACCACTGACGCGGGGCCTGCTTCAAACCATATAGACTCTTTTTGAGCCTACACACATAGTCTTCCTTGCCTTTAACAAGAAAACCATCAGGTTGCTTCATGTAAATCTCTTCCTCCAAATCACCATGAAGGAAAGCAGTTTTTACATCCATTTGCTCTACCTCCAAATCAAGAGTAGCAGCCAAACTCAACACAATTCTAATGGATGACATCTTCACCACAGGAGAAAAAATCTCATTGAAATCAACACCCTTTCTCTGTCTGAAACCTTTCACAACCAATCTGGCTTTATATCTTGGAGATGTAGAATTGCTTTCTTGCTTCACTCTGAAGATCCACCTGTTTTCCAAAGCCTTCTTTCCCTTAGGTAGTTTCACCAATTCAAAAGTGTGATTATCATGCAAAGACTTCATTTCATCTTGCATAGCATCCAACCACTTCTTCTTTTCATCACTCTCCATGGCTTCATCATAACATTCAGGTTCGCCTCCATCAGTCAAGGTAACATAGTCATCAGAAGGATACCTAGTGGATGGTTTCCTCTGCCTAGTAGACCTCCAAACTTGAGCTTGAGGTGGTTCAGGAGCATCACCAAGATCCTCATCTTGTGACATCTCATGTTCTTCTTCAGCATCATCATTAGGAACACCAAAATCATCTCCAAGCTGCTGATCACCAACATCACCATGTTGCTCATCATTCTGAA